>MU228138.1:1860584-1876113 GCA_018584345.1 Thuja plicata
ACCAAATTTTACATATCCTCCTTTACATTGGTTTAGGGTTTCAAACTTATCTTTGTCACCAGTCATATGATGGGAACAACCAATGTCAATGATCCAATGATCATTTTTGCTCATATAAGAGATTAGTGTAGTTTTCTCATCATCATCAAAATATCTTTTCATTGAAACATAAACAACTTCTATATCATTGCAGTCATCAGAATTAGTAGTGTCATTGTCAGAAGTTTCTTCAGCAATATAACAAGATTTTTTACCTTTGTCTTTGTAGTCCTTATATTTCCTGAAGTCTTGGTCATCCTTTCTGTCTTTGTATTCTTTGTTTTTGTTGTCCCTTCTTTCATCTTTTTCATTTTTGTCAGGACATCTAGTAGCCATATGACCAACTTTTTTGCATGAAAAACAAATAATAGGAAGTTTACCTCTGTATTTTCCTTTTCCTCTGGATAGTATTTTTGCCATAAGTGCTTCAAGTTCTTCAAGATCATCGTCAGAAGTGTCACTATCACTATCCACATGTTTCTTTACTTTCTTAGATTTATTGAGAACCAAATGTGATCTAAAAGAAGAATCAATCCCTTGTGGATTATAGTTATCATAATTAGACATTTCAAATGCAGTGAGTCTGCCTATCAAATTTTCCAAATTCAGATTATTGTTAGGAGTACATCTCAATTCTTGAATTGCAGAAACTCTAATAGCATATACATGAAGTAAAGTTCTTAGTACCTTTCTCATATTGGTGTTCTCATCAATTGTTCCATTAGCCCCTCTAATGGAATTTACAACTTCTTTTACTCTACCATAGTACTGAATGACATTTTCACCTTCTTGCATTTTTATCTCATCAAACTTACCTCTTAGAATTTTTGATTTAGCTCTTAGCACATTTGTGTCTCCAACATAGACAGTTGCAAGTTTATCCCACATCTACTTTGAATTTGTGCAGCTCTTTATATCATCAAACTCAGAATAGCTCAATGAGGAGGCTATCTCCAACATTGCCTGATTGTGCTCTTTCTTTTCTTTTAGTTGTGCAGCAGTGAGAGGAGTAGTAGGTGGTACATAGGAATGTTCAATAAGCTACTTAGCATCATCTCCAATAATATCCAAATGTATTTTCATCAAACTCTGCCATGCAGGGAAATTATCTTTGTTCAGCTTAGGAACCTCCTTCTTATACATCTTGATCTTTTCACTCCAAGTACCTTCAAACTTTTTTCAGGAGACCAAAGCTCTGATACCAATTATTAGAATGAATTTAGAATAACTGAGAGGGGAGGGGAGAATCAGTTATCCTCAGGTCTAGATGTAGCAAATAAAAACTTTCTGTATTTCAGATCTACTCAGCAGCAGAAGCATAAGTTAGCAACTTTAATCAAATAGTTTACTGTCAATTGAAATTAGCTTGTAGAAACATAACAGTAAAGAAAACCATAAGAATTCACACAAGTTGACACAAGTATTTAACATGGAAACCCAATATGGGAAAAACCACCAGTAACATACTACCAAGTTTTCACTCTTTTGAAGTGCTGCCCTATGAGGAGCCAACCCTGTGAAAGGTTACAATAACACACTGCTAGGTGTGACTTGGTTAAAGGATTTAATCACCCTATCAGGAGTGGCCTTGTTAGAGGACTTAGAACATTCCAATATAAATGTCACCTTGTTAGAGGATTTATACAAATGACTATTAGGTCAACCTTGTTAAAGGATTTAACCGATACAATGGTAAGAAAGTAATCAGCAGTTGTGATCTGGTACATACAAGTTACTTTGCAAATTTAGATCTAATTAGAACTCTGATGTTAACTTACTAGATAGCCTACATTTTCATTTCAACCTTCTGATCTGCTTGGAAATCCATCAAGCAATCACACATGCAACTCTCTGCTTCTATATTTAGCCTTCTCTGCTAGATCATGCCAAATAGTAAATCAACAATGCAATCCTCTTGTATACACATCCATTCATCCACACACTTCATGAATAACCCCTGAGGTTATCATATACCTCTCTGTCTAGGTCAAATAAATCTTTTACCACTTAAACAAGATCGTAGATATTAGGTTAGGTCAGATCCAATGGATCATTCCATATTTGCATTGCAATTACTTCTCCAAAGTAGTCTATAATTAAATCTTGAAACCATGTATTAATTACGGTTACCCATACATTAAATGATGTGGATCAATATTTAATTAACATTGCATATCCCAATAAAATTAACTAAGTCAGCCAGAGATCTCAAATCTCATCATTAATCCAATTACTGTAAGTCAGCCAACATCACCATTTTCACTCAGAAATTTCAATGGTGCTTGACATTGAACAACTTTACTCGTCATGAACAACTTTACTTGGCACAAGCAACTTTGCTCAACACAGAACAGCCAGAAAAACTATCTTTGAAAGATAAACAAATAATTACTTTGCCAGAGTGCCAACTGATCAAGTACCCTTTTATTTTCCTTAACTCAACCATTCACTTGGTCTTCTTGTTAAATCTTCTTCATCAACAATAGATATGGTACTCAAATAGATAACAATAGTCTCACCAGTTAAGGTTTGATAGCAATGATGAAATAAAAATTGCTTGCATTGTCACTTTCCAACATGGGTGAGGTAGCTAGCCAAATTTTAACATGGCGACCGCCATTACTACCTCACCGAAAGTGGTCTGGGGCACTTGGTCACTTGGAGTTACCAAAGGAAATTGAAGTGTGATGGTTGGAGGTACAGTTTTTACCTTAGGTCTGGGTTCTCTGACCATTGGTGTCTTGTGTGTGGGCTGCCTTGGTAAATCCATGGTCCCCTGGACTAGTATTCTTTCCTGCTCAGGCTCTATTTGGGTTTCTTCCCGAGCCTCTTATTCTAATGTATCCTTTTCTATGGGAATTTCCTTTTCCATAGGGACGTCTTCTTTATCTTGAGCGTCAATTTCCTCCACCGCATGGCTAACACCCTGTTGAATCTCTAAAATCTCCTCCACCAAGAAGGTATCATCAAAATCATAATGTGGTGTAGAGGAGTCTGAAATATCTTCCAGTTTGAGAGAGTCTGAACTTACATCTACTGGGGGATTCTCCGGCATACCGGGGGCGACGCTTGGTACAGGGGTCATAGTTGTTTTCTTCCTCCTTATGAGGGAAGCCCTGGTATCCAGAATGCTGGTAGACACTACCTCAGTGAAAGTTCATCTGTTCATCATTACTGCCAATGAAGGGGACCCCACTGAGTGAGAAGATGCTATTGGAGTGATTGGGAGACCGACATATACTTGCATGCTAATTTGCTGGCTAGCCAGCTTTGCCACCTCCATTTTTTCATGCAACTGGGCCATTAGAAGGGTGGGAATTTGAGGAGGCACCTTGGGCACCTGGACTCCCTCTTTCTCTTTTCCTTTACTTACACTTCCTTCAATAGTCATGGTAGACAAAGAAGTTTTGGCGCCGGCTGAAGAGGGAATGGTCTTCTTGACCATTGATTTCTTTCAGGTGCTCTTGGGGCACACCCAGGAAAAGTATCTATGACTTGCCTCTATGATGGGGTGGCATACCCCATCAATTGTTAAATCCTCCAGAGTGGCCCAATCCACTTGAGGGAGGTCTAATTTATCCAGCCCCTATCCTTTGTATCCTGGATCCTCCAATGGCTCACCATCTTTGAAACCCTTTAGGAAAGTCTGAAGGTCCAGTGCTTCAATGAGCCCTTTACTCATCCTTGTATGTTGTTAGGCCCAGAGGTCAAAACTATCCTGGCAGTCCACCTAGAAGTCTTCAATATCCTCTTTATGTAGTGGGGATGCCCGAGGTAGTGCTATGACAATTTTTCCACAGGGATCATAGTTTTTCTGGGCGTGGTTGAATTAAACCAGCCCCAAGCTCTTTAATTTGTTGTCTACCTCCTGAGCCGTGGCGAGGATGCATGTATAATTCCCACAAGAGAAAGGGAATGGGATGTTGACGACCTTCTTCAATGTGAAGAAGGCGTGTAGATCCATCATTTGCCTACAAAATTCTAAGAGAATAATTCTATCCCCACAATACTGAGGAAGAAGATAGGGCTTCCCACTAAAGCCTATCACCCTAATGTAGGTGTGATGTCGAAACTGAATAAAATACTAGCCATAGGATTTGAATAGAGTCATTACCGCCTATGAGAGGTGGTACCCAGGATCCTAAGTAAGTGTTAGAATATTGTGGTAAATGAAGGCGTCATTTACCCGATAAAAATTTGGGAAACTGAGCTCCCACTACAGTTGGAGATAATGATCCCATGATGTGACTTTCCCTAGACCATTCCTGAGTTCCCCGACTATTCCCAAACCTTGAAAAGTCAGCCTTTTCTATGCTAATTCCCATATGACATATAATGTCATGTAAAATTAGGAATTCAGGGTGACAGTCCTCATCTGTGTATCCACATGGTTAGATATTATAGACGCCTAGTTGAAGGTCTTGTTGTGTGTTGTGATGCAATACAGGAAATAAAACATCCACACCAAGAATTCCTGGGCATAGGGAAATCTGAAGATCCTACATAAAAATATGATGCCTACTTGAATGGGCTCCTTGAAATCCCCATGGGGGATTTTCAACTTTATTCTTTTGTAGTCTTGCTTTGGAGACTTCAACCACTGATTGTTGAAGTGTTGCTGGGAAATGATTTCGGCTCCACCAAATTCTTCCAATGATTTGGCCCTGGTGATGATGGCGGACCCCTTTGAACTGAGGAATTCCCAACCTGGGAGCAAAGGTGCGAGCATCTAATGTGACAATTGTGGTGGGATATTGTAGTGGAAGGGGATCCAAAAGTAGAACTGAGTGAGTGGTTGCATTGTATAGTGCTGCTAGCTACCCCATTAGTTCTGGTGACTGCACCTCACATGGAAAGTTCACAACCTTTATGATGCTAGAGGCAGCTAAGCAAGTGGCCATTTTGTCTCCTTTGGCCTTTAACCTATAAATGGTTTAGATTAAACTTTGTAGTTTGTCCCAAGTCCCAGGATCTGTATCCGTTATTTCCTAAACTTTGGAGTCCACCTTGGATCCCGCAATACCTCCATCCTTCAGATACTTGGAGGTTAAAGGTAGCTTCGCTAACATTCTTTCAATCTTTGAATTTGTAGCTGCCCGGGTAGAGGTGGTGGGTAGTTTCAAACTATCAGGAGGGTCAAAATTGTTAGACATTTTCAATCAATCTATCCACAACCTGCAAGACCAAAGAACCATCAGGACATATATAAACATAAATTATAACTCTAGGAGATTCTTCACCAACCTGCACCTGTCAAACAAGTGTTAGTACGTATATCAAAAGTTCTAAAGTATCTAAAATCAACATGACTTAGCATTCAGGAGCTTTGCTGATAAGGTGGCAAGGAAAAGTAGAAGACAAGGTCTTGCTGGAGGTCCAAAGTCTGGACAAACTAGCCGTTGCTGATGTGACTGGCAACAAGCCATATTTTGGTTGATGTGCGTTGGCACATGGTAAGATGGCAGGTGGCGTAAAGACATTTATGGTGACAAGTGGGATGACACTAGGGAATTTATTTCCAGATAGGACATGGTTTGAATTCCCACTCATGGGAAATTAATCCCACCATTATGGTGATGTGTTGGAGGAGAGAGAAAGATGCCATGGTTCAAACTAGCGAGGTGCCAAGTTTGAACTATGGTGACTCTGTCTCGATGAGCTCAACCTTAGGAAGCCAAAATTCTCTATAGAGCATGAACAATTCATGAGCTTGAATAGATATACAGAGCATATATACATAAAATATAGGAGGGCCGAGGGCCAAAGCATATATACATGCAATATACAAAAATATACACCATTGATAGTATAGACAAAATAAACACAATGTATAGCAGCTATCCTAAGACCAAAAATACAAAATATACATTAACCTATAGCTACGCAAAGGGTGGACAACCCTCTGGCAGAGCCAACCCACCAACGGGTGGCAAACCAAAAGTAGAGAACATAAAAAATAGATCAAAACAAACCAAAAACCATCAAAATGAAGGCAGGAACTAGAAGACCTACTTGGGAATCTGATGAATAGCAAAGAGAGGAGGCACTAGGACCACTCTACAACAACTTCAACCTCCAATTCTCATGAACAACTACCAAAAATCAACTCATAGTTATCCATTAAGATCAAAGTAATTCACACTTAATTTCACTCAAATCGCCAAGGAATCACTCTAAAAAGCTCTAAGTGTTTTTAATCGCGGTAACTGTAAAAGTGACATGTAAATCTTATTTATACCCAAGGTAAAATGTAAGTTACCTTCTTTCCCACAAACTCTAGAATAGGTAAACCTCTGAACTCTAGGCCCAGGGATTCCATGCAACCATACCTCTTTGCGACGAAGAGGCATTGCGACAGAGAATCCCAGAGTCTGGAATCTAGCTCTAGAAAGGAGACAACCAACTCTAGGATTAGGTCCCAGAGATATGAAAGAAAAAATTAAAAAAAAAACAAACCTCGCAAGAAGGAAAACTTGGAGAAGAAAACAAAAGAAACAAAGGAAGAGAAAACAAGGCAAGAGCCAAAAGCAAAAATAAAGGGGACCCAACATTTTGCACACAAAATATAGGCACGGGTATGCAGGGCATAAAAAATGGTGACTATTTGGGATGAGTGTCTTAGCGCATTTGAGAACCGCAGAATCTTTGGTTAAGAAAACCAGAACCAATCATTACTTGGAGTATCCTGCTTGCAAGGCGTGAAACATCTTAGAAAATTTGGCCATACGCGATTCAATCCTTGATCTTTCATCAGTTGTGAAGTGTGTTCTTTGGAAGGAAATCAAGTTGATGACCTCTAGGAGAAGAAGAGAAGAGGCACTAAATATATCAACCCAAAGTCATCAAGTTTTCTCATTTCTCCCAGATATCGGAGTTTCATCCCATCGTTTATTTTCTTATTATTTTATTCTGTTATAGGTGGGAGGGCAGTACTTCTTTCACCATTAAGCTTAAGCTTAGCTAAATTTAATGGTGGTACTTATTTCACCCTTCCACCTACCTTAATTTTCTTAATGGGGAAGGAAAACTCCAGACTCGGAAAGAATCTTAAAAGTTTAGACTTGGGTTAACCAACTAGTGTGATCGATCTACCCTTGGTGTGTCTAATTACTTGTTTCCTTTTATTTTGATTCAGCTAATTACCAGACTTCCAGGGATAAATCTGATAAAAATTACTCATATTTTACTACCAAACTCATGAGATAACTCCAGAGACTGGACCAATTCCACCATGCTAACAATAGATTCTGAACTCAACACAAATGCAAAAGGCACCATACCAGAGACTAGATGTCATGCAAAGCACACCAGCCTACAAAAAGGGAGAAAAACACTAGAAATCCAGGAAAGAAAGAACAAAACAAAAGAAAAACCAAAGGAAAAAGAGGTGATCCTGAAGGACCACCAGAAAAACTATTCACAAGGCAAGGAACCCCAAACGGGGCACCAGGAAAGAAATATTTACAAGCAAGAAAATTTACATATAGTACAATTTTGGACAAACCTGCCTTACTCAAAATAATGTTTAAGGAACTATTCGTTGAAAAAAAATGGGATGGGTTCTTTGGTCATGGTCTTGAGGCAATAGGTATTTTCCCCACAGATCTCTGAGATCAAATATGGTCTGAGCCAGAGCCGTTGGAACTTAGTGTGCTTTCCTTTCTTTTCCTGGGCTTTATCCCACCAGAGGACCAAGTCCAAAATATGAAAGGCCTTATACTGGGCTCTCTGGTCAAACCATCATTTTACCACTGCTTGGTGATATGCAAAATTTTCAAGAGCTGCATCTCTTTGTTCTTCCATTCACACCAGATTCAGGAGCCAAACCTCCATGATATTGTCCTGGTTGCTAAATTCCTGCATGAACTGCAAAACTGGGATCTATAAGTTAATTGGGAACACTGGGTTCTGGCTATAAACTAGATGGAATGGGGATGTTCCTAGGGTGACCTTAATTCAAATGTCATCCACCCAGAGGGTGAATCTCAGCTTTTGGTGCCAATCCTGGGGATTCTATTCTAACAAGTGTTTTCTCACTTCAAGCAAATTTTTGTTGGTTGATTCAACTACACCATTCCCTTGGGGGTAATAGTTGTTGGAGAACTTCAGAGTAATCTTCTGGTCATAGGTCCACTCAAGTAATTGTGCCAAAGAAAATTCTAGACCATTGTCACACACTATAGTGAAGGGCATTCTGAATCTTGTGATGATATTTTCTTCCAGGAATTTTATAACCACATCTGCCATATTATTTTTGAAAGGTATGGCTTTAGACCACTAGGTGCAGTAATTGGTAGCAGTTAGGATGTACCAGTGGTTGGAATATGAGTTGGGGTTGATTTCCCTATTAAAGTCAAATGGCCATTGGGCAAAGGTTCTAGCTTCAAAAATTGGTTGCAAAGGCATGGCCGGATTTTGCTCATGATGTACCACGGTTTGACAAGTATGGCACTTCCAGACATGAGTGTAGACATCTTTAAAGATACAAGGCCAATGGTATCCAACTTGAAGGATCTGATGGGTGGTGGTATCAGCTAAGCCATGCCCAGTTCCAAACTACCCATGAAATTTCTCAATTATGTTTGCAGCTTGGACCCTATCAATGCACTGGAGGTACACTCCCTCATAATTCCTATGAAAAAGCATGGAGTTTTTGATCATGAAGTGTGTACTTTTCAAACACAAGGCATGACATTTGTTTAGAAGTAATCCTTTTGGGCATCTGTTATTCAACAATAAGTACACCAGATCTATGTACCACGGGTCTCAAGTGATGGACTCCACCGTATATGTTTGACATTCAATGTGGGGAGTCTCTTCTGCCATCTCTCTACTTAGCCCCTAGCCTCAGACTATTTTCATGGGTAGTATTTGTAGGTCATATTCCTAGAGGATGGCCATCCATTTCCCTCGTCTTTCACCCAATTCACTCTACATCAATAGAGATTTTACTACCTAGTCTGGGATGATGGCATGCACCTTGCTCTGGAGAATGTAATTCCAGAATTTCTTTATGGCGTGAACAAGAGTAAAGGCCTGCTTTTCCAAGGATGAATACCAAACTTCGACATTCTTGAAGGGGGAGCTCATGAAAGCTATTGGTCATTCTTCCCCTTTGACCTTTTGTGTCAGTACTACCGTGGAAGAATGCAGTGAAGCAAAGGAGTAAGTGTAGAAAGGGAGGGAGTAGTATGGACTATCCAGAACCAGTGCCTCCATTATCATTTGCTTGATCTAGGTGAATGCCCGCTTTTCTTCAAGACTCCACTCAATTTTGGTATCTTTCTTCATCATCTCATTGAGTGGCCTCACAATCTTGGCGATTCCAGTAATGAACTGCTGGACAAAATTGATCTTTCCGAAGAAAGATCACATCTCTTTCTTGCTGCCGGGCATCTGTAGGTTTAGCACCGCTTCAACTCTCTCAGGGTCAATGGATATACCCTTCTCAAAGACAATATGCCCGAGAAACTTCCCTTCAATGAACCTGAATATATATTTCTTAGGGTTGAGGGATATTCCATACCGGTGACATCTCTTGCAAATCTGGGTGAGGTGGGTGGAATGATCACGTCTGTCCCAAGAAAAGATAGTTAAATCATCCATGTAGATGATTATGCATCGGTTCACGAGGCCCTTGAACATGATGTCCATGACCTTCTGAAATGTGGCCCCTATGTTAATCAAGCCAAAGGGCATCCTCTAATATGCAAATGTTCCCCACTTGGTGGTGAACATCATTTTATCCATATCCTCATATTTAACCATGACCTGGTTATAGCCAGAGTATCCATCAAAGAAAGACATCATTTGGGATCCATTCACTATTTGCAACACCTCATCCAAAAAGGGTAGAGGGTGATTATCTTTCTTCAAGGCACTATTCAAATTTTGAAAATCCACGCAAAGGAAAATTTCACTACTCTTCTTTCTCATAGGGAATAGGTTGGAAACCCACATAGTATGCCAGATTGGAAATATTATCGAGGCTGACAGTAGTTTTTGCACCTCCTGATCAATCAAAGGCTCAATTGATGGGTTGATAGGTCATTACTTTTTCCAGAAAGGCTTAGCATCAGGTTTGAGTGGGATGGTATGAGTCATAATGGATGTGTCATATGTCTTCAAATCCTCATACCCCCACATGATCATGTCTATGTATTCTCAAAGAACAACGAGAATCTTCTCCTTCTCCCTAGGGGAGAAGGAGGTGCCAATGTATATCATTTTCTCTTCACCGGGCTTGCCGATGTTCACTTTCTCAAATTTACCTCCCTAAGAGGAGGATGATATCTTTTCCTGGCCCTGAGGGTTTGAGTCAAAGATTTGTTCAAGTGTGACCATCCCCTTTGGAATGGTGTTGGTTGGTAGATCCATGATCTTGTCATCTTCATCACCCTATCTAGTGTCATCATGATCTCTTTCTTCCACTATCTGGTCCATGAAGACACCAAAATTGGCCATAAAGGCCAAGATATGCTAATCATCCTCAAAAACCTAAAAATGGGTGACATTATCTAGAATGGATGGGGTGGAGATCATATCGATAAAAAATCTCCAGAGTCATGAGCTGGCCATGGGCTCAAGTGTACTGGTAGAAATAGCCAGGGCATCTCGGACATAGTTCTATCTTTGGGGGATAAGATCGATGCCAAAGGCATCAAAATCCTCAATAAGACTCCATGCCCAGTTGCAGTATGTAGCTAGTCTCTTATCATGATAGGTGTATTGACTCTGGACTTGTTTGATAATCAACTCTGAATCACCTAGGGCTCAAAGGTGAGTAATTCCCTTCCTTAATGAAAATAGGAGTCCAAGGACCAAGGCCTTGTACTCCGTGACATTGTTCATGCAGTTGAACTATAGCCTGATTAATTATACTCTAGCCCCGCAACCTTGTTTAGATTGGGACCCATCAAACTTAAGGGTCCACAAATCATCATTTGTTTTCTGGGGCTAGGAAGACGAAGTAGTCTTTAGATTGTTTTTGGGAGGAGTTTCCTCTGGCGTTGATGGTATGCGGGTGAGGTTTATCTCTGTAGGGGCTTCTGATTGGGATTCCTGGACAAACGATGTCAAAGAGGTGCTACCAATAGAAGTACTGAGTCCTAGGGAATCAGCTGTGTTATTTTCTTTGGAGGGCTTCTATGTGCCAGGTGGAGGTGGCAAGATAAGGCTCACACTCTAACTCTAAATGTTTCTGGTAGTGAACCCGGCACCAAGTGCCAAACAACAGTGAGGCGGGGGTCGATGCAGCACCTTGAGAGTTAACCTCAACCCTAAATTTTTCTTCCAGGTCTTGGGTTCTCTGCAGAACTATGGGATCCTCCCCGGGGATGAAATAGAATGTTAGGATTTCAAGGGGTTGGTACACCCCAGGGGAAGTCTTAGAGAATAAGACCTCATTTACCCTCCCGACTTCGGTGAGGGCCTGTTTCATCTGGGGCTCACTTTCAACCTGGATCTTGTTATATTCTCCTTCCTAGGGAAGCCATAAGTGGGAGAAGCTAGTTGAAAAGTATGTGTTCAATGATTTAGACTGATTCCAACTTAATAAAATCCCATAAGTCTCTGGGATGTCCACCACCTGGATATCGATTACGCTGGCTATCTTGGGGTCTTGGATGAGTTCAATCCAAACATTCTTCAGTTCACCCACTATTTTCACAACTATCTTATCTAGCTAGATTACTACACTGTTAGATGGGGTGGGGAAAAATTTGAGCTTCTAGCATATGCATAAAGGCATTATGTTGCTGGAAGCCCTAGAATCTACTAGGCATTTGTATATGTTTTTCCCTTGTATGTTCAGGCCTAGCAGGAAAGGAGGATCTTTAGTATTTCCCTAGAAGACAACCACATTGGCGTCCTCAAAAGAGACAGTCATGGGTGGGAGACTAACGACTTCTAGGTTTCCTAAGAGCTTTAGAAGAGACTTCTTCTACTCAGGATAGTTTAGCGAAACCTCCATTAAGATCATGGAGGTGGGGTTTTGTTCTAAAACTTTTGTGATATCAAACCTCCTTCCTAAGAATTGGTGGCTTCCCTCGGCTAGGTCCTTTGCTTGGTTAGAGCTAGAATCTTTTGGAGGGACAGGCTAGTAGGTTGTATTGTCCTGGGGAGGAGTGTGCTTCAGAGGTGTTGGCGTGTAAACTGGTCCTTTACCAACCTAGCTCTAAGTGTTGTAGGGAGCCCTTGGGTTGATAAAGACATTGGCCTCAAAGGCTAGAATTGATTCATCAAAGAATCCTGTAGTTAAGATTCTTATTCATCTTCCCTAGTGGTCTCAAAGAAGATGGTCTCATAGGTGAATGCACCGTGAGTGGGCTCTTGCACAGGAGGTTCTGGGGGAGTAGGATTAGACACTTTTGTTTATCCAGCTGGGAAATCATGATGACCTTCTCCAGCGTGGCACAGTTTACCTCATTGTGGGAGCCTATATCATGCAATCTACACCAATTGGTCATGGGCTGAAAGTCTACGACTGGCGTGAAATGGGATGGTCCAGCACCACTCTAATTGACATTTTGGTTTGGAGGAAAACCTCCAGTGTTTGCATTGTTGTTCCATTTTTGTTGGTTGGGCCGAGGCCCATTGCTAAAATTTCTTCCCTTGATATTATTGTTTCGTTGGATGGAGAAAATATTCCCTCTCTGGGAATTGGAGTTCTGGGGTGCATAAGACCCCGCCTTTAGTTGACCCATGTCCATAGTTAGGGTGGACAACATTCACCAGAGGGATTCAACCTCGGCGGTCAACTGAGTGTTTGTGTCATAATGTGACAGTTGTTGTTGGTTTCCTGGGAAGGCAATAGTATTTTCAAGAGTCAAGGGTGGCAATCCTCTAGTCACAGACGACTAGAAGAAAGGCACTCTAGATGGTTGTGTCTGCGGTTGTTGTATTGGCTGTGGCTGGTTCCAAGGAAAAGATTCTAGACCTAGTATTGTCTAGGTTTGTGATGGATATACATACCAGGATTGCTGGTCTATCAGTGGTGGCGGGGGATTCATGGCCATCATAGTGGCACCCATTACCATATTGGGGTTATATACCCTAGTGTAAGGAGTTCTGTCGGGGATCATGTTGAATGGTGTGCTCTATCCAATCCCACCCAGGGATTTGTTGAGGCCGCAGGATAGCTCTAAGGCTAGGTTGTAAACTTTCACCAAAGTATCTTGGTCACCCGGGGTGGTAGTTCTCTAGAGGAGAGTGGCAAAAAAGGGGTCCATCATGTTGAGATAGGTCTGGATAGTCACTTCTGTGGATGGGATGAAGGGACCCGTGCACTGCTTCAAGGCACATTGGAACCGGTGATTGAATGTTGCAAGGGATTTGTTTGGTTCCTTTCTAATAGATATGAACTGGCTATGGGACCAAGCTGGGTCCACATGTATGCAGAAGGTAGCCTAGAAGGCATCCTCCATGTCCTGCCAACTGTTGATGGAGTTGGCGGGAAGGTTAATGTACTAGTTTAGTTTGCTCTACCCCAGGGATAGAGGGAACATCTAGGTCACAACATCTTCATGTTGGATCTGGTGCTGGTTCATGGCATCTTTGTATGCCTACAGGTGTTCCTCTACGGTTTGTGAGCCTAAGTGCTCATATCATAGACAAATATTTTATGGGTGCGAGGGTAAATCATTGGTTGCACCTGAAAAAGTTCCCATTGGGGACCTAATATTTCCAAAATATGCAGCCATTGGGGGAGTTGGACTTTGACTAGGTTGAACAATAATTCCTAGGATCGTCTAGGAGACTTGGGTATTTTGTGGTATGCTAGATCCCCAGACAATGGTGGCTGACTTGACTTTCGTGGTCTATTTATTTCAAGAAGGGGGCTCAAGCTCAACAAACCTTTTAGGATTGGGGGCTAACCTAAGGACTCTTTCAAATCTCATTGGGGAGAATGACCCAATCCCACTGAAGGCTTGACTCCTAAAACTATGGCTTGGGGAACCTTTGAGCTGTGTAAAATCTAAAGCCTGAGAGGGGGATGAGTTCATGCCCTCCTTCTAGTGCTAGTTTATGTTGATGGGACTTTGTGACCGGGTCTGCCAATAGAGGTAAGTTGTCACTGGGTACCGGGGTACCCGTCAACTTCACCTGTAAAGGTTGTCTGGGGAAGTGAGATTCCCCAGGCCTCCAAGCACGTGAGAGTCAGGTCTCGATAGTGCGTGGCTCAGTTGGGAGATGTGACTATTTTGTTTGAGGGGGATAGCTGGTTATCTTCAACTCACCTACTCTAGGGATTTAGGTAAGTGGGGTTTCCAGCAAGCGCGCATTCATTTCACAAAAAAACTTTAAAAGATACTGTAGAGTTAAGGATTTCATCTACCTATAGTTATGTTTAACATTCAAAATATCAACAATGCTCTAACACACTACACTAAATACCAAAGAAATATACAAGCATCAGTACATATTTTATCAGTAGCAAAGGAAAGGAGGTCGTTAATCTACTTTAAGTATCAGAGAAAAGGACATAAAGAACACAAAACATAAAATACCGTTAACCCAGAAGAGAGAATGCTAAAAAAATCATTGAGAGAACTCTTCCTTCCTCATTAACATCTTTTCTAGCAAGCACTAGTACGTGGTACTATGATGACTCCAAGGGAGCATTTAACTACTAAAAGCTTAAAACTATAGATCATTGAGCTTTGCAACTAAGAAATGAGAAAACAAGATTGCTATTAACTATGTGTATGTGTTAATTTTGGCCTTGTTAATCAACCACACACTTCAACATAGTCCTTCTTCACCAGGTACAAACAAGACTGAATATGAGTTATTCATCCTGCCCGCCTGTGTGATTCGACTTGTTGCCTTCTATCTAGATGGGGTTTTTGAAATTGCTCTCAGGACGAGAGTCTCACAACCATGGACCAATCTAAGAATGAAGGCTTTATCATGATAAATACAATGCAATGCAAGATTATGCTAAGAAATGAAATATGAGAGATTAAGCTAAGACATGATTTCAATGCAATTTAGTCTAGAAATTGAAACTATCTTATTTGCAAAATGAAATTAATCTATATGAGATATTAAGAAAATGAGACAACAATTCAGTATTCTAACAATGCATATTTTCTTCAGAAATTCAGGGGATAATCAGCGGATAATCAGGGGGTTTTGAATGAAGAATGAGAGTTCTTTTATAGACTCTGAGAGGATCAGAATAGAAAGTTTCCTTTTTGAAATAAAACAAATAGAAAAAGCAGTTAAAAATAGAAAACTTTATTAAAAAAAATTCAATAAATTGTTTTCTTCCTGCTTTAACTGTTTTCTTTCTTTGATTTAATATTGTTTTATTTCTCTTTAAAGCATAATTAATTCAAAGTTTCCATTTCTGAATAGATATAAGATTTTTGATAGAATATCTAATTAATTAAATAAATATGACCTCATAATTGTTTTTTCTCAATTATATGAATAATTAAATTCAATTATTGAAATGAGGATATTTATTTAATAATTAAATATTATT
>MU228138.1:1889325-1902170 GCA_018584345.1 Thuja plicata
GACATGATTTCAATGCAATTTAGTCTAGAAATTGAAACTATCTTATTTGCAAAATGAAATTAATCTATATGAGATATTAAGAAAATGAGACAACAATTCAGTATTCTAACAATGCATATTTTCTTCAAAAATTTAGGGGATAATCAACGGATAATCAGGGGGTTTTGAATGAAGAATGAGAGTTATTTTATAGACTCTGAGAGGATCAGAATAGAAACTTTCCTTTTTGAAATAAAACAAATAGAAAAAGCCAGTTAAAAACAGAAATCTTTATTAAAAAGAATTCAATAAATTGTTTTATTCCTGCTTTAACTGTTTTCTTTCTTTGATTTAATATTGTTTTATTTGAATTTAATTGTTTTATTTCTCTTTAAAGCACAATTAATTCAAAGTTTCCTTTTTTGAATAGAGATAAGATTTTTGATAGAATATCTAATTAATTAAATAAATATGACCTCATAATTGTTTTTTATCAATTATCTGAATAATTAAATTCAATTATTGAAATGAGGATATTTATTTAATAATTAAATATTATTTAATTCCTTTTCATGTGTCTCAGCTAAAGAGGGTGAATTTAATTTAAT
The DNA here is from genome assembly GCA_018584345.1 of Thuja plicata. Lineage (NCBI taxonomy): Eukaryota > Viridiplantae > Streptophyta > Pinopsida > Cupressales > Cupressaceae > Thuja > Thuja plicata. The sequence continues at coordinate 1,889,913 of MU228138.1, forward strand.
TAAAGTGCTAGGACTTTAATAATTAAATTAATTTGATCATAGGGTTTATTTTGCCAAATAGATATATAGGAATTAAATATGATGTATGATTAATACAAATTTATGATTTTCTTCATTTGACACTCAGGTCGAGTAGAGTCAGTGAAAACTCAGAATTGCCTAGTACAATAGGACTTTGATTATTTAGAAGAGTGACAAATGCAACAAAATTGGTTAGAGTTGCACAATGCCAATTTTGGGGCGTTACACTATGGATTGCAAAATCATCAATTTTTTTGACCCTTGGAATGAGGTCAAACTTATTATTTATACACCTTCTTGACCTAACCATAACCCTAATTACACTTTACAATATAATATATTATCCAGTGGCTGGTACTACCTGCACCACGCTAAAAAAGACCTCGAGATGGAAAATATTTGACAAGTCAGAAGAATAGGACAAGAAAAGTAGAGTGGAAGAATCAGCCTCGAGAAGAGATCCGAAAGGAGAGAGAAGAAATCCAATCCCCCAGGGATCAAGACTACATGCCTCATAAATGGGAGGGTGGCTCACTATCTTTGATGCGTCAGGTGTAACATTGAAATGATGCCTTGGGAAGACCACCTGTCAGAAAACCTCTTGCCGAGCTGACATGCCTTGTTGTGGTTACCTACCTTCTAACAACCTTTATTAACTACCCTGAAAGTGGCCAGTCAGCTTTGGGAACTGGGACATGGGTCACTTAAAGAATTCAAAAATGTGGGATCTAGAATTCTAGGATCCAGGAACTTGTGTTCCAAAAGAATAAAGAATACAAAACATGGTGTTGGTTGGGTTCCCCAAAATCTAGAGAATTTTATTGTTCCTTATGATTTTCCCCAGGTTTCCAATACTTGGCCTATACTTTCCTCATCCACATCCTTGACATTTCCCCACCTACGCTGGACAGCCTCCTATGCTTCCTAAATATTCTTGACCCCTCTCTGGAATTTATCAACCACCTTGATGGCATCGTGCAATCAGATCATTGTTTTGGATAATCTGGATAGCCGACCCTGGTCAAAATCTTTGGCGGGCAGATACAGGGACTCCATTCACTCATCAAACTTACTGAGGACATAGTCCTCTAGAGTACACATCCCAGTGGTGAAGGGATCAACTTGTGATACCTCGACCATGAATGCTTTAAACAGACCCAAGGGGTACTGGGTAGCTATTACTTTCTCTTTCAGGGCCTTAACCAATTCCTTGCATACCTCACCTCTAAGGACAATTCTAGAGTACTACACCTGGAGGGAATCAAATGTTTTGTCTCCCAAAATTCCACACTCTGTGGTGACTTCTTCACTGATATTGCAAATCTCTTCTAACCCAGCCTTCCATTTTTCATACTTGGCTAGGTCTTTCTCCCAAATGATAGCAGAGCCCCTTGCCTGGTTGAGAAGAAGATCAACTCGATAAAGGTAAAGGAGGGATGCCGCCAAAAAATGTCTCATTGCAGTCACCTACCTGGCTGCCCACCCATCCACAGCTTGCACTTTCTTCTTCATGATGCGCAGAGAATCCACATCACCCTATGCAAGCGGAAATCTAGAGGAAGGATTTCCAGGGTGGACTTCTGACAAGGGCTGTGTCAGTTCTACTAGGAGCACAAGGAGATTGGTGTTTATTTCTCTTTCCTCTTGTATCTTTTGGCCTTGCTTTATATACTGGGCCTCTATTTCTTTGGTGGCTTCCTTCAGTAAATCCAGCTCACCCTGCTTGTCCCTCTTCCCCAATTCTACCTCTATAAATTTGTAGTCTTTGGGCCTTACAACCACCGTGTCTGCATTAGGAGGAGGCATTGCGATGGTTGCAATTGTAATACCTACCGAGTTAGTCCAGAGAGTATGGACTACCCACATCTTCTTGGGATTCTTAACCTCTGTGTTCCTGGCCATCATTTTGGCCAATGAGATTGGAGCACTTGTGGTTGCCACTGGGGTCTTCCTTTTCTTGGATTCCACCAGCCATTGGGGTGACTGGGGTGGCTTTGTTACTAAGACTTGTTCATTAGGATCCCTTTCAAAATCTGGCGGTGCATTCTCAGAGTGTACGCTATCTTTGGGCTCCTTTTCTTGCTCCTATTCTGGTTCTTCCCATTCTTTCTCTTTTCTTGTTTCCTTTTCTCTAAAACCCTCGATGTTTTCTGCCATGCTGGCATCCTATGCAATATTACCTAGGATCTTTTCCCCATTCTCAGTTTCTGTATCTTTAGGGACTTCATCTTCCTTCGTGGTTTCAGAAGCTTCTTCATTTTCCTTATCTGAGATCTCTTGGTCCATTTGATGCTACTATTCCTGGGCCTCATTGGCCTTATCTACTACAATATTCTCCTCCATCGGGACATCCTCTAGAGGTGGGTGAGGTTGCTGGCCAAAGTTTAACAAGGCAGCCGATGTTACTACCTCACCAAAAGTGCTCCAGGGCACTTGGTCACCCAGAGTTACCAAAGGAACCTGAAGCATGATGGTTAGAGGTATAGTTATTCCCTCAGGTTTGAGTTCTCCAACCATTGGTTGCAAGTGTGTAGGCTACCTTGGTAAATCTGCGGTCCCCTAGACCAATATTCTTTCCTACTTAGGCTCTATTTGGGTTTCTTCCTAAGCCTCTTGTTCTCATGTATCCTTTTCTATGGGAATTTCCTTTTCCATAGGGACCTCTTCTTTGTCCTGAGCTTCAATTTCCTCCACCGCATGGCTAACACCCTATTGAATCTCTAAAATCTCCTCTGTCGAGAAGGTATCATCAAAATCATCATTTGGTGGAGAGGAGTCTGAAATATCTTCCAGTTCAAGAGAGTTCAAACTTACATATACTGGGGGCTTCTCTGGCATACTAGGTGCGGTGCTTGGTACAGGGGTCATGGTTGTTTTCTTCTTCATTATGAGGGAAGCCCTGGTATCTAGAATGCTGGTAGACTTCACCTCAGCAAAAGTCTATTTGTTCATCATTGCTGCCAATGAAGGGGACCCCACCGGGGGAGCAGATGCCATTGGAGTGATTGGGAGATCGACAAATACTTGCATTTTGATTTGTTGGCTGGCCATCTTTGCCACCTCCATTTTCTCATGCAGCTAGGCCATCAGAAGGGTGGGAATCTAAGGAGGTGCCTTGGACACCTGGACTCCCTCTTTCTCTTTTCCTTTACTTATAGTTGCTTCAGTGGTCACGACGGATGAAGAAGGTCCAGCGCCGACTAAAGAGGGAATAGTCTTCTTGATCATTGATTTCTTTCAGGTGCTCTTGGGGCACACCCGAGAAAAGTATCTATGACTTGCCTCTATGATGGGGTGACATACCCCATTAATTGTTAAATCCTCCAAAGTGGCCCAATCCACTGGAGGGAGGTCTAATTTATCCAGCCCCTCTCCTTTGTATGCTAGATCCTCTAGTGGCCCACCATCTTTGAAACCCTTTGGGAAAGTCTGAAGGTCTAGTGCTTCCATGAGCCCTTTGCTCATCCTTGTATGTTGTCAGGCCCTGAGGTCAAAAATATCCTGGCAGTCCACCCAGAAGTCTTCAATATCCTCTTTATGCAGTGGGGACACTTGAGGTAGTGTTGTGGCAATTTTTCTGTGGGGATCATAGTTTTTTTGGGCATGGTTGAATTCAACCAGCCCCAAGCTCTTTAATTCATTGTCTGCCTCCCAAGCCACAGTGAGGCTAGATGTACAATTCCCACAAGAGAAAGGGAATGGGACATTGACAACCTTCTTCAATGTGAAGAAGGCATGTAGATCCATCATCTTCCTGCAAAAATCCTAGAGAATAATTCTATTCCCACAATAACGGGGAAGAAGATAGGGCTTCCCACTGAAGCCTGTCACCCTAATGTAGGTGTGATGCCATAACTGAATAAAATACTAGCTGTAGGAGTTGACTAGAGTCATTGCTTCTTGTGAGAGGTGGTACCTAGAATCCCGAGTAAGTGTTAGAATGTTGTGGTAAATGAAGGCATCATTTATCTAGCAAAATTTTAGGAAACTGAGCTCCTACTATAGTTGGGGATAATGATCCCATGGTGTGACTTTCCCCAGACCTTTCCTGAGTTCCCCAGCTATTCCCAGACCTTGAAAATTTTTCCTTTGCTATGCTAATGCCCACAACACATATGATATCATGTAAAATTGGGAATTCTGGGCGACGGTCCTCATCTGTGTATCCACATGGTTAGATATAATAATTGCCCAGTTGAAGGTCCTATTGTGTGTTGTGATGCAATACAAGAAATAATACATCCACGCTGAGAATTCCCAGGCATGGGGCCATCCAAAGATCCTACATAAAAATATGATGCCCGCTTGAATGGGCTCCTTGAAATCCCCACGGGGGATTTCCAACTTCATTCTTTTGTAGTCTCGCTTATGAGACTTCAACCACTAACTTTTGAGGTGTTGCTGGGAAATGATTTTGGCTTCACTAAATTCTTCCAATGATTTGGCCCTGGTGATGATGGTGAACCCTTTGAACTAAGGAATTCCCAACCTGAAAGCAAAGGTGGGAGCATCCAATGTGACAATTATGGTGGGATATTGTAGTGGCTGGGGATCCAAAAGTAGAACTGAGCAAGTGGCTGCATTGTATAGTGTTGCTAGCTACCCCATTAGTTCTGGTGACTACACTACACATGGAAAGTTCATGGCCTTTATGATGCCAGAGGTAGCTAAGCAAGTGGCCATTTTGTCTCCTTCAGCCTTTAACCTGTAAATGGCCTAGATTGAACTTTGTAGTTCAGGCCAAGTCCTGGGATCTGTATATGTTATTTCCTAAACTTTGGAGTCCACCTTGGACCCCGAAATACCTCCATCCTTTGGATACTTGGAGGTTAAAGGAAGCTTCACTAACATTCTTTCAATCTTTAACTTTGTAGCTTCCCGGGTAGAGGTGGTGGGTAGTTCCAAACTATCAGGAGGGGAAAAATCATCAGATATTTTCAATCAATCTATCCGCAACCTGCAAGACCAGAGAACTGTCAGGACATATATAAACATAAATTATAACTTTGGGAGATTCTTCACCAACCCACACCTGTCAAACAAGTGTTAGTATGTATATCAAAATTTCTAGAGTATCTAAAATGAATATGACTTAGCATTCCAGAGCATTGTTGAAAAGGTGGTAAGGAGAAGTAGAAGACAAGGTCCCGCTGGAGGTGTGGAGTCCAGAAAAACTAGTTGTTGCCGATGTGACTGGCAAAAAGCTGTATTTTGGTCGACGTGCATTGGAACATGGTAAGATGGTAGGCGGTGTAAAGACATTTATGGTGAAAAGTGGGCTAACACAGGGGAATTTATTGCCAGATAGGACATGGTTTGAATGCCCACTCATGGGAAATTAATCTCACCATTATGGTGATGTGATAGAGGAGAGAGAAATCTGCCATGGTTTAAACTAGTGAGGTGCTGAGTTTGAACCATGGTGACTCTATCTCGATGAGCTTGGCCTTAGGAAGCCAAAATTCTTGATAGAGTGAAAATAATTCATGAGCTCAAACAGATATATAGAGCATATATACATAAAATATAGGAGAGCTGAGGGTTGAAGCATATATATATGCAATATACAAAAATATACACCATTCACAGTATAGAAAAAATAAACACAATGTAAAATAGCTATACTAAGACCAAAAATACAAAATGTACATTAACCTATAGCTGTGTAGAGGGTGGAAAAGCCTCTGGCAGAGCCAACCCACCAACGGGTGGCAAACCAAAAGTAGAGAACACAAAAACCAAAACAAAACAAACCAAAACCCATCAAAATGAAGGCAGGAACCAGAAGACCTACCTGGGAATCTAAAGAATAGCAAAGAGAGGAGGTACTAGGACTACTCTGCAACAAATTCAACCTCCAATGCTCATGAATAGCTACCAAAAATCAATTTGTAGTTATCCACTAAGCTCAGAGTAATTCACACTTAATCACACTCAAATCACCAAGAAATCACTCTAAAAAGATCTAAGTGTTTTTAATCATGGTAACTGTAAAAGTGACATGTAAATCTTATTTATACCCAAGGTAAAAAACAAGTTACCTTCTTTCTCGCAAACTCTGAAACAGGCAAACCTCCAAACTCTCAGCCTAGGGATTCCATGCGACCATACCTCTTCATGAGGAAGAGGCATCACAATAGAGAATCTTGGAGTCCAAATCTGGCTTTGGAAAGGAGACAACCAACTCCAGGATCGGGTCCCAGAGATGCAAAAGACAAAAGAGAAAACAAAACAAACCTGGTGGGAAGGAAAACCCGGAGAAGAAAACAAAAGAAACAAAGGCAGAGAAAACAAGGCAAGAGCCAAAAGCAAAAAAAAAGAGACCCAACTTTTTGCACACAAAATGTAGGGATGGATATGTAGGGCATAACACATTGGTTTTCTTATCTTTAGTGTTGAATCAACTTGCCTTTTAGGAAGTTCCACTTTTCCACTCTTTTCATCGCTACTTTTGTTTGAAGCTTTTAATATTCCCACTACTTGTTCATGGTTTGAGTTTATAGCTCTATTCCTCAAATGATAATTTCTACAGAACTTTTCTAATGCTTCCACAATATATGCTTCTCTCTTCACTCTAGTTGACCTTATTATTTCTTGATTTTCATCATTATTTGAAAATATTTGTTGCTCCTGATAATATCCCAATTTCCTATGATCCTCATTTGGCGTATAATCCTCTTCAGAATCATCACTATCTACTGCCCAAAATGGGTTGGATGATGTTGCATTTACCATGGGTTGATCATCATCTCTTTGATTATTTTCTTCTAAAATTTTGTGAGCTAGTAGACACCCCTCCTGTGAATGTGGTAATTTTCATACATCACACCAAAGTTCACCTTCTATGAAGTGATTATTTCTCTTAAGTGGATCAGGAGTTTCCATCTTCTTTTTCAAAGGTTTTCCTTCTTTCTAGTCAGTATGACAAGTCATGTCTTGCAACCTGTATCGATCATTTCTATTGAAATTTATGTCACTTCTATTTACCTGAGCATGACCCTTATTTATTTGTAAGTTTTTTACCATTCCCCATATTTCATCTATTTTGTCCTTATCCTCATTCTGTCTTGGAACTACAGGGTTAAAAAGTTTAGGGTCACTTCTTTTATCTATTCTCCCAGCAGTTATCTTATTGTTTTCAATAGTCAATGCAATTTTAAATTCCTGTGGTAATGTTGTCGGGTTACGAGACCTTATTTGATAATTTGTCTTGACATCAAAAGCTGCTATATAGAAAGATATCAAAAATGGATCTAGAGGATGAATATCTTTTAGAATCTTATTTAACACTTTTTTAAACCTTTTATTGAACTCCTTCACTGTCTCATTTACATTCTTTTTTATGCTAGTTAACTCATGAGATGCAAAATTCAGATCCCTATGTTCTGTTAATTCTTCTAAGAATTGATCAATAAAATCATTCCAACTACTGATTGAATTGTCCGACAAGTTTCTGTACCATCATCTGCACTATCTTTCAGGGATTGTACAAATGACTTCATAAGCACATCTTTGTAAGTTATTTCAAATTCATACACAATATTCTTAACATTGATAACATGTTGTTTTGCTAATTGAACTCCGTCACCATTCAATTTGGGAATGGAAAATTTTAATTCCTTTGGTATCAGATCAGGAGAACACATAATATTTGAGAAATCTAATTGCCTATATCTTTCATTAATCATTGGGAGTCTGAGATTCACCTAATTTCTAATCTGATTGTTATTCTAAAAAAAATGATTTTGTAAAATAGGGTTATCTCCGAGATTCTGATTTCCTTGATAATGATTTCTTTGATTAGTAGTTTGCTGACCACCCTGATCATTTTCCTAGTGCTTGTTGTAATTGTTCTAATTATTTTGATAATAATTAGGCTGCATATCTGGATATGTATGGTGGAGGTAATGTTGTGTTTGACCCCATGCATTTTGCTCAAAAATTTGGTTATAGCCACAATCTCTTTGATTAACTTGATCATAATCTCCATGCTGTGTAATATGCCGAGGGTATTGTAAATTATATCTTTTTTCTTTTTTATTAATTACATCCTGTGTATGAGATTGATCACAATGCTGTGATTGTATACTATTCTTGGCTTGCGTATGAGCATGAGCACACTGCATTGAATCTTCATGGTAATTGGGGCGATATTCTATTTCACTTTGTAATGTTTCCAAATGTTGTTTATCATTTTCTCCTCTGTATCATTGTGTGAGACTTTTTTTTTGTGACTTAAAATGAGGGCAATGCTGCGTGGTCTCCTCATGCTTCCACATGACATAGTTATCATCTCATGTATTATATTGCCGATTGTATTGCTGCACCTGATTCATCTGACAGCGTGTGTCATCATTTCATAATATGTTTCTCTCTCCACTATTAATGTGGTGGTAACTCTACAAATAAAATTTTTGTGTATCTTTCATGCTATGTATACAAGGCTGCGCTGAGTTTCGTTTCTCACTTCCATGTCCATGAGTTAACTTGTCAAGTTTATTTTGCTGCTCATTAAACATCTAGGCAGATTTGTACCACTCCATGCCATGCTGTGAAGACTCCCCATTTTGCAACATGGACCTGGCATATGGCTGTTCACCTTCCTATGTGGGCTCCACAATATAATGATCTAGTTTAGTGTATTGGTTTTCATTATTGTATTGATGCACAAACTTATTACCATGCTGCGTAAGTTTATTATCCTGTTGCACATTATATTTCATGGATCCCATATTATGTTTCTCATTACATCCCTTGAAAGTTTGTAATGCTTGATATTGTGCTGAGTATACTTCCCATCATGCCAAGTGAACCTAGAATATGGCTACTCCCCTTGCTACCTGGGCTCCACACTACGATGCATAGGTTCCATGTATTGTTGCACAATATCATTTTTAACATGCCTTCTATCTCTTTGGCTCTGAGTGCTATTTGAACTTTTTTTACCACCATCCTCTGGCTATGCATGATGCATGTAATATCTCTTGTCATTTTCATGATGTAAGTGGTCAACATTTGGATGCGTGACTTCTACACCAGACTGTGCCAATTTGTAATGCTGGAGTTGACATATATTATTTTGTTGATGCACATTAATATGGAAATGCTGTGTAATGTATTTAGGGTGATGTACGTTAAAATGGATTGGCTCATGATCATTACCTCCATCATGCACATATCCATCAGGCCACGCATCAAAATGGTGGTGCTTTCCTTTTCCTTGCACGTGGATCCTAGGGTACAAATGAATCTTAGAATTTTGAGCGTGGCTCTCATGTTGGCTATCCCGCTGAGTATTCAAATAAATTTTATCACGACAATCTCTCAATTCTATATTGTTCTTTCTTCCAGTATTAAATTTGAATAATGGGTTACTATATGCATGATTTAGAACATGTTCAACATCATTTTGTTCCCCATAATTTCCCAGGTATTCAATTTTGCCATGATCATTATCATGTCTATTACTTGTGCTTCTTTTTTCATTATTTGTATTATGCTGAGAATGAAAATTCTTGAAAGGATCATCATTATTATTTTTCCTGTGGGGAGGATGATATTTAGGGATCCCACTATTTTTATCAGTTTTTCTTCATTCACTGAATCCATTCTCGCAACTTTAGGGCTATCTTGTGGTGATGCGATATTCTCTTTCTAAAATCCCATCCTTTCAAATACCTCATCTAGATTTCATTTAAATGCCCTAATCATTCCTTCATTCTTATTTTCCAGAGCAATTAAACCTTGTGTCATGATATCCACAATTTCATCTTCCCGAGTTTGCTCCTCATGTTTAGATATATCAACATTCCTTAATCTCGGGTATAGAAATGGATTTCTATTTTCACTTTCACTGGCAGAACTATGATGACTTGAATCTGGGAACTACTTGTAAGAAAATTCTTGTTCATCTTATTCAAAAGGTGTCTTACGTGGTACGTACAACATCTTCAAATTTTTTTTTCTCTTTATTGGTTCTAATTCAACAAAGGTATTATTTTTTAGAGATCTCCTTCCTAACATAAGTCTCTCTCAATCTTTTTTAAAGTTTGAAATTTAGAATCACTACCTCACTTTCTATGAGGAAATAACTATTCTAAGTCTTTTATCCCAGTAGAGTCTCACAATTGTAACCAAAGATTATGTGAATGTCTTTCACTGATAGCATCCCTACCAAAGTCACCAATTTGTTGGTTCCCAAAAATGAAGGATCAGATTTGGCCAACTGATAGGTACACACTAGTACCTCTGCAATTCTGGCTTCGTTAGGACAAGGCTGGTAGGCCTGATTCCACTTCAATCTAAATAATCTTCTATGATGCCTAACTGCATACACAGATAATCAAATCTCCTCCCAAGGTGGTAAATCATCCTTGGAGGCAACAATACAATCTCCGTATGCTATTCAATATATAAAATTTAAACTAAATTGAATTATCCCTAAAAAAACTGTAATTTAATAAACGCTCTGAAAATTATCAACAAAGCTACAAAATATGAATCAAAATATAATATCCAGATAACAAGATCAGTGCCTACTTAAAATATGGGTTATAGAGTCAAGAAATCCAGTCCTACGTATAATCAAAGACAATTTTAAAAACTTTCTTTTAGTAAAACAAGATCATCACCTCACAGGCTTTCGCTTGAATTACAATTCATTATAATAAACATGATTAATCTTATCGAATTTAACTTGAATTAGGAGACCGAAAAGAATAACAGAAGATGCTCAAATCTAACTATTGATATTTGAATTGTATGTATTAAAAAAGAATTATACAATCAGGGAATATAACACAGTAAGGCACTCTGATAGAGAGAATATCTGAAAGACTAACTCGAAATCAATAAAAATATAATCATAGAAAGTAGAATAACACTTATCTCATTTGACATCTGAATATTTATACACAATGACTCATATTTGTAGTATCCATTCTCTCCTAGAATTATTTCTCCCAAAAAAATCTCATTGTAATCTCTTAAGTTTACTTTGACTTAATATTTATATGGTTCTCAAAAGTTCCCGTGAAAGGACATACCCTTTCATAAAACCTAATCCCAAGAACTAACCCCAAAAATTACAAACTTAACCATATAAATGGTTTTAGGGAAAAACATTTCCCGTACAACAAATTTAATCTGTTACATTCTTCTGAGATGTGCATAATGATCCTTACGTTTAGTTCCTACACAAAAATACCCCGCATTAGATAAAAATTTAAAATTTAATTCATCATATTCTATAATATTTTAGGTGTTTAATATGATCTTTAAAATTGCTCATTTCTTAATTGACAATACATCAAACAACACCATGACATAACTTACACAAATGTAATTGATAAATAAAATAAAATACCTATTAAATAATTAATCAAAGGTATTTACTTTATATCAAAACATAAAGATATCCCATTAATAAGATAATACTTAAAGTTATTACATAGGGATATAATGTTCAAATATAAAATTCACTTTTAAAATATTCACCAAATTGTATTTATTTAAAATATCCTTTCACAAAATAAGGCAATATAAATTACACAATAGAAATACTCCTAAAACATTAGGGTATAAAAGCTTTATAACTCACCCTAAAAAGAGGGGAGCACTTACCCCAACATCACAATATTTAAAGAATAATTTATTTAGGGTAAGTGCTATAAAAAATAATAACCCTAATGATTATAAATACTTTCTAATGTAAAACAAATCAAAATCTCATAACCCTTTTATGAAATATGATTAGATCCTTGAAATAATATCACCTTTTGAACAAAAACCCTAAATATGCATACTTTAATGAGATGAAGGTAAAAAATAATAATAATAAGAGCATACATTCAAATCACTTAACTAATATCTCCAATAGTGAGAAAATTAAAAACAAATCAAAAGGGTGAAAAATAATCATTTATGGGCCTTTTACACTTTTCACTTTAGGGTTTATGAGGGTATACTAAAATGAATCACATTAGTAAAATAATCTAAATCTCGTGAAATGTGAAATCTTTTGAAACATAAATACAAGAGAAAATCAATACATTGATAACCTAACAATTTATTTCTAAATTAGTAAAAGAAATAAAAAACAATCTAAAAATTATCCCTTTATTTCTACCCATATTCTCAAGGAATAACATAGGACAATTGGTTAGGATAGGTCGGGTAGTTAGGATAGGAAGAAAGGGTGGGTCGAGAGGTCGAGTGTTCAACTCCCTCTCCCCACTC
>MU228138.1:1906441-1917054 GCA_018584345.1 Thuja plicata
ATATATATATATATATATATATATATATATATATACATATATGCATGTATATACATATATTAATGCGGTCAAAGATGGAGGATCCAAGTATGGATAGTCCAACCCTGATGCAGCCAAGACAACAACACATCATAACACAACAATAATAGAGATAGAAAACAACTTTCAATTTATTGCAACATGTCAAGCTGTAAGGCCTTCCTGATTATGAACAATTACAAAGATATAAGTCCAAGATCTAGCACATATCTTCTACAAGCATCAGGCCATTTATCTTCTGCCCAAACATACTACTTAGATCCAATACTTAGATCCTCAGATTTTCTCTCCCCCTCATCAATGCCCTAAGCTAAGAACATAACACTACTTAAATATAAGAGGCAAAAAATAAGTCAACCAAAAAATCTAACATAGAAATGCCAACAAACTAGATTTAGGTCACCACAATCCCCAATGAGATATCTAAATTAAATGACACACTACACATATTAAATGAGCCAAATCAGCCTCTCAAATCCATAAGAACACCAGTCGAAAAGCCAAATTGCAGAGTGTCAAAAAAATTGCCAAGTGCCAACAACCAACACATGCTGAGCAAGCCAGGCATCAGTGAGCATGTTCTGTTGAGCACCAGGGTTGCTGATTTCTTCAGCGACCAAGCCTCTCGGCCAACACAATGACCGATAAACACTTCACTAACTAGGATCAAAACACACCAAGTACTCTCCAAAGAAAAAATATTTTTGTGTGATACATGATTTCCAAGAATCCTAGGATGCTCCTGCATTAGACACCCCAGGTAAAAGAAGATCTCATAAAGGAAATCATGAACATCTTAAGGGAATCAGAACATGTATGCCATATCTATCCTTAACCCATATCTCCCCTTTTCCTTCATTCCATGTTTTCTTCACTCTATCCACTATCCCATTCGACAAGTTCATCTGTCATGTACTTTTTTGATTTCTCCTGTTTGCAGCTAACATCAAATGACTGTGACCATCCTTTGCACTATTGATACCACGAGTATTTTGGTGAGCCACATCCTCACCATAATTAATAATCAACTCAATATCATTTGCATCTCTCTATGTCACTAGTGCCATCATCTGCTGCACTACCTATGTGTGTATTTTGTGGTTCCTACAAGCTACAACACAACACTTCAATAAGTCATTACATTAGTGTAAAACATAGAATAATCAATAAAATCAAACACTAAAACCGACTTATTTCTTCCTATCTAAGAGGAGTGTGAAGAATGCTATAATTTCTCTTAGATTATGCATTAATCAGTGACATATACAACTTAGAATGGAAGATTCAAATGAAACTATCCTAAATGCTCAAGAAATGGTTCATTTTAACTTTCAATTTGAAGATTATAACAATGCAATCAATATTTTAAGCTAAAATTCAATGAAATCTCTATGAATACTAGCAACATAAGTTTGCAAATTGAAAACTAAGATTAGGGGCCTATTGAGCTTAAAATTCATTCTATTTATAGAAGAATTAGGTGAATGAGAGGTTAGGATTGAAAGTGGAAGAGAGGTGGAGATTGAATCTTTGGTGATCCATGTGAGGTGATCCAAGTGATTTCACTCTCATTGGTTAACTTTCCCTTTTGTAAATGGAAATGTAATTTGGGGATTTATTTAATTCCCTTTTATTAATTACTTTAGCCATGTTTAGAATTATTTTAATTGAATTGAATTGTTTTTGATTTAATTCAATTGTTTTGATTTAATTGTTTTAATTGGCTAAGGCGATTAATTTGATTTAGTGATTAAAACCACTTAGGAGATTAAATTTGATTTAATGAATTATGCCAATGAATTGAAGAATTGTCTTGACATAATTAGGGGTATGATCACACTTAGGGAAAATAGGGTCTATGGTCAGAGGAGACCAAATTAGGGTGGTCACATTTTCCCCTCTTTGAATAGATGTGCAAGTAGTGCATTGATTCAAAGAAAGTTTTGATGTTGACTTCAAATTTTTTTGAGAATTTTGCACTTGATCGAATGAAATGTCTGATGAGATCAGTCTTGCACTTGATTGAACTAAACTGATAGAATTGAATTTGAACTTGAATGAACAAAGGTCAATAAGCAAAGATCTTAAAGATACCAATTCTAAACTTGGTTGTCATCCAAAAATTGATAATACCCACTTTGAACTTGATCACACGAAGGTCAGTAAAAATCTGCTAGGTTCTTTAATAAGAATCTAAGAAAAAGTAGAAATAAGATATCTAGCTTGTGAGAATCGAAGCCTTAAATCCAACAGTCCTGACTTAGTCAAGGAATTGTCATGCCTTTAGTTGTTTGATAATGAAGTTATTTTAATGATGTTTTGAGCAAGAATTTGATTGATTTAAGTGTGATCATGCCCCCTCAAGAATGAAATCAAAGGAAAAGAATAAATCCCTCTGTAGAATTATCTATCACTTGAATTGATTGATTAAATCAAGAAAGAAATAATTTGGAAGAAGTGGAGAAATGAAGGTGTGTTAAGAGAAAACACAATTTTACCAAGTTAATCATGTTAAAATGTGAGTTTGAATCAGATAAAATGATGTATGACCAAGATTTTTGATGAATAATGTGCAATTGGATGATATAGAACCTGGAAAACTGATTGTGTAAAGCTTGTGAATCATTTTCAGAACATATGGAGAAATTTTGCATTTTTAGGAACTGTCTTAAAATTTTTACTGTGTTATGTAGAACATCATCTGTGCATTCTATTTTGTTCCCAATTGATCAGAAAGAGAAAAAAATGAGTGTGAATTTTATGGGAGGAGTTTTGAAGCTCCTAAATAGCTCAAAAATTAAAATAGCTAGGTCCAAATTCACTTTTTACCCATTCATTTTCACTATCCACCTTGGTGATTTAGAGAGATCTATAGAGAAGATGGTGGTCCCCTTGGAGAAGCATCATTTTGAGCTTGGTTGTCAAAATCAGCATCCAGGTGACTACCCACCTCCGGTAAGTTGTCAAAAACCTATCTTTTCAAGTTCTCAGTTTCCAATTTTATGAATTTTGGTAGAAGTTATATGCATTTTAGTTTTGCATCATTTCCTGCATTTAGAATCACATCTTGTAAATCCTATGTCATTTCCCATTTTAGCTAGAAATCCCACGTCATATCCTATAAATTTAGGATCACACCCTATTTTAGGTCTTTTATCGCATGCTGTAGTGGAATTTAGGATTTGCAAGTTTTTCACACCCTATTGGAACAAGGTCGCACACGACATCCCGTGTTGCATCTTGTAAAAATAGAATCACTTCCCGGATGCCCCATCACATCCTAGGAATTGGGGATCACACCCCGTGGAAACAAGATTGTTTCTGGCAATTGAGTGATTTTCTGGAAATTTTGACTATTTTCCCCTATTTGATGACCAAAACACATAGCTAAGTATATTTATGTGTAGTTGCCTTAGATAAAATACTAATTTTGAACTTTTTTGCATCTTGTGATTAGATTCCTTTTGAGGTTGTCTCATTTTGAGGACCGTACCTTGGTTGTGTCCTTGCACTATTAAGATCATTGATGGATGATGAGGCAGAGTTAGTGGCTTGCATTGGTTTATTGTCTTTGAGGGATTTACCTGATATCAGGGTAAATCAAGGGTTGTTGACTACTCTGGCTAAGAGGTGGCACTCGGAGCACAACACCTTCCATCTATCTACTGGTGAGATGATTGTTACACTAGAGGATGTGTGGGAAATTCTTAGAGTTCCTGTTATGGGTCGAGAGGTACAGTTCGATTCTATCTCTATTTCAGCAATTGCTACAACATGACAATTTTTTCATAGATGACACCATTACTCAATGTTACCTCACATGGGATTACATGTGTGATCACTATGAGTGTCTTCCTATATACTTGGCCAGTTTGATCAGAGGTGTCCTTATGCTTGACCAAGGACAACATGGATTCATGGTCGATTGGGTTGACATGCTAGAGAAGATGATGGTTTCTAGATGTAGATTTGCATGGGGCAGTTTTATACTCACTCATATGTACATGGAGTTGGATGAGATTATTTATCAGTACTTGCAGAGTATGACAATTGGCATCCTTGTTCTTCAGATCTGGGCATGGGAGCATATCCCAGTTACAAAGCTGATAGTTGATAGGAAGTGATTGGATCAACAGCCATATGTATTCATGTAATCTGGTTGGATTTAGCAGCCCCATTTGGGAAAGGTTGCGTATTGGGTTCGATTGTTTGATGACATGATAGTTGTAGTATGGAAACCATACCTTGATTATGAGGAGAAGATCTTAGATATACGAAAGATGCCATATTTCTTCCAGAGAAGGTACCTGATTGGTAGGACCAGATATATTATAGAGAGATTTTGTCACATAGGTATTGAGGTAGTATGGCCGTATGTAGGGCAGGTTCCAGGATATATTGTATATGCAAAAATTTGAGATGAGACATCATTATGGGGTCCTTAGTTGGGTTATGAGACTACACAAAGAGCTATTAGAGATATGGTAGTAGTACCCTGGGATCTTCAGTCAGAGGTAGCAGATGCAAGCTACTCTGATGGGTACCATGGGAAGATGTTATAGTATCCATTTCCTTGGTTTACAACACCTGATGAGGCAGTTCCACAGATTGAGGATCCACTAGATTATGATCCCACTGATGACTATCCTATCCAAGGCCGAGGGGAAGCTATGGGGAGAGATGAAGTGTGAGCATGAGTGTGAGCAAATCTGAGCTAGGATCACAACTTTAGAGGCCTTACTTGATGATAAGGATGCACAGATTGAGCATTTGAGAGTGGAGAGAGATATACATGCTCACACTACTACACACTAGGGACAAAGAGAAGCTTACTATTCAGGTTTATATCATCCTATGGTGCCAGAGGGTCAAAGAGGACCACTATATTCACGGATGGCTTAGCAGTCCGAGGGGGCCATGCCTTCACCAGATCCATTTATACCACCTCCTCCTCCAGATCAAGGAGAGGGTGGTAGCAGACCTGATACTGAATATTGTTATATTTTTGTATCTCTTGATCCTTCTAAGATCACTCTTTTATACGATGACATTTATACATGTATATTTGATTCACTTGATACTCTGATACTCTTTTGTAGACAGTTACATGTTTTTGATCTGATCCATATTTGATATATCTGAGATAGTTGATCTTGAGTTTAATATGTTCATGGGTTCTCTTGTTTTGATATATGGTTAGATTTGGGATACTATTTTCCCTAATTGCAACTGTATTTCCTGAAAGTGACCCAGAATTCACTAGATGCGATGTTCTACTGAAAATGATTCAAGATTACCAGATATGAGCCCCAATATCCTACATATGATGCACTTTCTGAGATGTGATGTTTTACTGAAAATGATTCAAGATTACCAGATATGAGCCCCGATATCCCGGATATGATGCACTTTCTGAGATGCGATGCAATTTTCCAAAAAAAGAGCCTTGATAACTAAATGTGATCCTGTAGCTGCAAGTAGAGAGATGAAATTAGCTTAAAATGAAGAATAAGATGAGGTAAAATCTAAGATTCTACCCCATGGTGGGTGCCAAAAATGTGTGTGTATTTTGTGGTTCCTACAAGCTGCAACACAACACTTCAGTAAGTCATTACATTAGTGTAAAACATAGAATAAGCCATAAAATCAAACACTAAAACTAACTTATTGCTTCCTATCTAAGAGGAGTTTGAAGAATGCTATAATTTCCCTTAGATTATACATTAATCAGTGACATATACAACTTAGAATGGAAGATTCAAATGAAACTAGCCTAAATGCTCAAGAAATGGTTCATTTTAACTTTCAATTTGAAGATTATAACAATGCAATACAAATTTTAAGCTAAAATGCAATGAAATCTCTATGAATACTAGCAACATAAGTTTGCAAATTGAAAACTAAGATTAGGGGCCCATTGAGCTTAAAATTCATTCTATTTATAGAAGAATTAGGTGAATGAGAGGTTAGGATTGAAAGTGGAAGAGAGGTGGAGATTGAATCTTTGGTGATCCATGTGAGGTGATCCAAGTGATTTCACTCCCATTGGTTAGGGAATTGACTTTCCCTTTTGTAAATGGAAATTTAATTCCCTTTTATTAATTACTTTAGTCATGTTTAGAGTTGTTTTAATTGAATTGAATTGTTTTTGATTTAATTCAATTGTTTTGATTTAATAGATTTAATTGGCTAAGGCAATTAATTTGATTTAGTGATTAAAACCCTTAGGAGATTAAAATTGATTTAATGAATTATGCCAATAAATTGAAGAATTGTCTTGACATAATTAGGGGTATGATCACACTTAGGGAAAATAGGGTCTATGGTCAGAGCAGACCAAATTAGGGTGGTTACACTACCTTCATCATAAATTCCATCCACCTCTTAATCTCTGCAAGCTCCTCATAGATGTCATTCTCCTTAATTTTCCTTTGTAGTTTCTCCTGCATCTTACTCACAGGCTTAGGTTCATCAACTCTCTACTCCTCATGTCTGTCACTTTGACAACATCTATTAACTCCACATCCCTTAATTCCTGCTTCCTAAAAATGTATCAGTTTATGCTCTGATCCACCTTGCCTTACCACATAAGTATTTGCACGACCATCAAACATAACATGTCTTTCATATTTCCAAGGTCTACCAAGCAATAGATGACAAGCATCCATAAGTATGACATCCCACAATATCTCATCATAATAAGATCCAGTCTTAAAATTAACAAGGCATTTCTCCTTAATCCTAACCTTAGACACATCTTTTATCCAACTAATTTGATAAGGATTAGGATGTTTCCTCCTTTCCAAACTCAACTTACTAACCATCTATTTAAAAAAAAAATTCTCATAACTACCACCATCAATTAAGACATTACATACCTTGTCCTTGCACTTACATCTAGTTCTAAACAAATTCCTTCTTTGTCCTAGTTCACTAACACATGCAACCAACCTCCTAGTGATAAGAACTTCACCTTTCTCTACAGCATTCACCATGTCTTCCTTGGTAGTTAGCGCAACTCTTCTTTTAGGACATTGAAAATCCCTATGACCCTTCTCACCACACTGAAAAAATTACCCATGAACTCATTTCTCCATCTTCCTCTTTGTCCACCATTGTAGTTCCTAGTGGTTTAACTACTACCAAATCCTTCATCAGTCTGTTTAGGATTCTCTACCATATTACTCCCAGAGTTGTTTCACCAGTCTTACCACTGTGGTTTCTGTTATTTTGTCTTCCATCAAACCTCTTGTTCAACTTTTCTTAAATCTTAAATTCCATCTGATAATCATCTCCTATTATTGTCATCCAAATAGTAAGTAACTCTTCTTGTATACTAGGTCTCAAGCCATAGATATACCTAGCAAGATTCTCTTTATCAACTTTTGAATGACCAGTCCTAATCAAGATTTTGTAAAAATCCTCGGTATACTATTGCACCAACTTTCTTTCCTGCCTCAAACCTTGCATGTTCTTAAACATCTCCAATTCATAATCCACTAGAATGAATTGCTTCTTCAAC
This sequence comes from Thuja plicata, assembly GCA_018584345.1. NCBI lineage: Eukaryota > Viridiplantae > Streptophyta > Pinopsida > Cupressales > Cupressaceae > Thuja > Thuja plicata. The sequence continues at coordinate 1,914,003 of MU228138.1, forward strand.
ATTTCAACCATTTGGTTCCATATGATGATATTGTCTTTACCTCTTCGACTTCTTTCCAATTGAACTTCTCTTCACCATATGTTTGCATGAACTTTTATCCTTATCTTTGCAAACTTAACTCTATCAGTATATTCTACTTCTTCATACTCAAAGTATTCATCCATCTCATTAATCCAATTGATCAACTCTTCTGTCCTAGGCTTCCAGCAAATGTAGAAACTTCAATCTTAGGTATTTTCCCAATTTTAATACAACTCTCATAAATCTAGCCTCCTTTGGATCTCTGACATTTTATACAGCTTCTTCAAAATCATCTTCTTCTTTAGACTCTTCACCATTATCTTGGTGTTCTTTAGACACATTATTTCTTTGTAACTCCTCTTGCAGATCTCGCACCTGCTTTTGCATAGCTTGAAAATATTCAAGACGAAACTCCACCTTAGGTTCTTATTCTATAATCTCTTAGATTTTCCTCAGAGGAATATTAAAGATCTTTACAAACCCTCTACAACAAAGCAGTAACCTTCCAATCCAAGGTCCTGGTGCAAACTACCTCACCTTTGGCGATGTGTCCACACACTCAAGAACTTCAAGCTCTGATACCACCTGATGCGGTCAAAGATGGAGGATCCAAGTATGGACAGTCCAACCCTGATGTATCCAAGAAAAAAACACATTGGAACACAAAAATAATAGAGATAGGAAACAAATTTAAATTTATTGCAACATGTTGGGTTGTAAGGCCTTCCCGGTTACAAACAATTACAAAGATATAAGTACAAGATCTAGCATGAATCTTCTGCAAGCATCAGGCCATTTACCTTCTTCCCAAACATACTACTCAGACCCAATACTTATATCCTTAGATCTAATCTCCACTCATCGATTCCCTAAGCTAAGAACACAACACTACTTAAATACAAGAGGCAACCAAAAGGTCAGCCACAAAATCTAACATAGGATATGCCAACGACCCATATTTAGCTCCCCACAATCCCTAATGAGATATCTAAATTAAATGCCATGCTACACATATTAAATGCACCAAGTTGGCCTCTAAAATCTATAAGAACACCAGTCAACAAGCCAAACTATTGAGTGTCAGAAAAATTTCCAAGTGCCAGCAACCAACACATGTCAAGCAAGATAGACATTGTCGAGCGGGTTCTGCCAAGCACCAGGGTTGCAGAGTTCTTCAGTGATCGAAACTCTCTGATAGGGATAATCCTAGTTACTTCTTGAGTTGTCTTGAACTCAACTTAGGTCACTCCTAGGAACTCTTAGGGTTTCCTCAATCCACCCTCTAACACTTGGGAACAACCAATTCCTTCCCTCTACCAAGAATCTTCCTATCTTGAAAGGTTCCTAATCTTTGTTCTTTGCAAGAACTCTCCTCACCTATGCTTCCCAAGCCCTAACCATTGGTTTTTATTGTAGGAGGGCTAGGGATTCATTCAAATCCATTCTTGACTCCCAAAATGGATCTTAACTTTCCAAGTTTATCCATTTCTCCATCGCTCACTAGTTTCCTATCTTTTAGGCCTTGTAGCGTTTTTCACCAATTAGGCCTCCTACAATCTAGGAATCTGCATTTTTAGGTGAAAATTATCAAAGGACCCCCAAATGTGTTTTGGAAGTTCACACATATGATGCAAGATCTCCAATATTTTCTTTGTTTTAGGTCCTAACTCTGTCCGTACACCCTATTTTAGAAATAGGGCTTTTTGCTCGATTCTAGACCAGTCTTTGGTCTTTGGCTTCAAAACTTGGCAATAAGGTTTCTTGGGAACTACTCCTTGTTCTTGAGTACCTAAAAAACAAATACCAACACATCCATGGCCTTCTTGGCTCATGAAAACATCCCTCCTTTATTTACTACACTCTTGTAGACAGTCTTCCTAGTCGGGCTTCATCCACAGCTTGCCTAGGGCAAGACTTTAAAAATCAGTGTACTCACTTTCAGAGCTCCACCTGGTGGATTCTTGAAGCTCAATGAACCTAGTCTCCATCTCAAGGAGGCCATATAGAACCTATGATGGGAAGTGGAGTTAGGTCCACATCTTTCCAACACTGTCAAAACTGGACAGCAAACTGTACAAAACAAACTAATTTACAAAATGCAAAATAAAAATAACTACCAAACAAACTAACTACTGAAACAACACTATAAAATGCCCAATAATGGATTCCATGAGCTACAGTACCAAATTAAATCCATATAAGCTAACTTTCACATTGTTTACATTAAAACTCACTGCTTTCTCAACATTCAGTCCGTACACAATGACCTCTCCACCGACAAATTAGGGTTCTCTTAGAATATATAGTCTACCCCATGTGTCTAATCCCTTGTATAAACTTAATCCACCTTAAACACCAAAATCCTTAAGACAACCAAAATGTTGTCAGCAACTTTTGAAAAGTTGCAAATGTTGCATAGCAACATTTTTACATCTTTTCACTTTTTTGAGTGATTTAACTCCAATCTAACCTAGCTAACCTAGGGTATCCAAGGACCCTAAGAACATCCATTAAATTACCATGCCACTTGATGATATCATCAAGTACAATGCATTAAATGAACTAGACTGAAATCCTTTAGCCTAAAAAGTGAGCACTAACAAGATCTACTCACACCATGCTTGGTCCACATGACCTTATATATTTACAATGCCCTTCAGGAGGGTCTTTCACACACAATCACAAAAAAATTGATATAACCAACTGGCTTCTCAGGGGTTCTTCTATACCACCCTCGACCAGCACAACAACCAAGAAACACTTCACCAACTAGGATCAAAACACACCAAGTACTCTCCAGAGCAAATTTTTTTTTGTGATACATAATTGCCAAGAATCCTAGGATGCTCCTACATCACATATACATACATACATACATATATATATATATGTGTGTGTGTGTGTGTGTGTGTGTGTGTGTGTGTGTGTGTATACACACACACACACATACATATATACATACATACATACACACATACATATATCTATATATACATATATATATACATACATATATATACATATATATATA
>MU228138.1:1917358-1928260 GCA_018584345.1 Thuja plicata
TATATATATATTTACATGTATATACATGTATATATATACATCTATATATTGTTGTAATGCTCCTAATTTTGAAGAGTTAATAGCATCCTTATGTTGCCCATATTTGGAGAATTGAAGAAGCAATCTTATATTGCTCATGTTTAGGACTTTCATAGTGCTTTCTAGCTTAAATCTTAGTTATATTGTTGTAATCTCCATTTCTAGAGCTAGATTGCATGTTTTTAAATCATTTTGATTACTTTTCATTTGAATCTTTCGTTCTTAGGTTGTATTTGTCACTGGAATATGCATAATCTAAGGGCTATTATGTCATTTTTCATACTCCTCCTAGATAGGAAGCAATAGATCAATTTTAGTAATTGCAATGTTTGCTAACCCCTTGCTTTCACTAATGTAATGATTTATTGAAGTGTTGTGTCTCTTAACAGGTACCAAAATCACACACATCTTTGGCGCCCAAAGAAAAGGAGGTACCAAATCCTATATCTATTCTCACCAAGCAACTCAATTTGATGCAAACAGAGCTCACAAACCTCAAACAGGAGAAAGAGAAACCCAAAAAAAAATACTCTTTGGATGCCATTTGTCCATTTCCTTTTGATAAGAGTATCACTATGATCCCGTTTCCTCCTAACGTGGCAAGACCAAAGTATGACAAGTACACTGGAGAAATTGACCCACACAATCATGTGAGGGAATTTTTTTCTCTAAGCATAGAATACATGCACGAACCTACATACCTCATGAGATTATTTCTAGGAAGTATAGGAGGTAATGCGATGGAGTGGTTCTCAAAACTGAACCCTAAGGTCAAAACATTCAAGGAATTGATCCAACGATTCATCCAACATTACTCCTACAACATCCAACATGATGTGACTATCATGGATCTATGTAATACCAAAAAAAGAACTGGTGAATCATTTACGCACTTCCTACAATGATGGAGGAAGATTTTTGCATGATATTCAAGAGCCATTCCCGAATCAGAGAAGATGGAGATCTTCGTTAACAACCTGGTGCCTAAACTAAACTATGCATTACAAATGCAAGACTCACCAAGCTTCGACATAATGATTAAAAATTCTCTCTGTATTGAGGAAGTCATGGTCAAAAGGGGAGAGATCACTCTTCAAGGTGAAAACAAATCAAACAACTCCAACTCCAAGCCTAAATGGTGGAAGAAAAACAAGAATGTTATCAATGATGGCATAGTAGACACATCCAATGTTGGTCCTAAACCTGAAGTATTAAATCTAACTAATAGTATGCAAGCAAGCAAGGATTCTAAGGTAACAACTCCCATACCCAAAACAAACAATGATAATGACAAGGGACGATCATGGACTTCCAAACCTCATATAACTTTCACTCCTTTGGGAGAACCTCTCAAGACCATTTTGAAAACATTATTGGATAACAAAGTTCTTACTATCCCAGATTCCAAACCATGGGAACCAATGGTCAAACCCAGATGGTGGGATGACAAATCCTATTGTGTCTTTCACAAAAACAAGGCACACAAGACTAATAATTGCCTCAAGCTTAAACATGTCATCCAAGACCTCATCGAAGGAGGTAAGATCAAAGTGGATGGACACACTACCAATGAGGATCATACAGAATTAAACAAACCCTTTCCTAATTACGATAAAGGAGAAACATCTAAAGGGAAGAGTAATGAGGTAAACTACACCTATTCTGAAAATGACAATGTGATCAATATGCTGGATATTAAGATTGAATTAATCAATGTGGTCACAATCAAAGGTGTCTCATTCCACTCAAATGCCATAACATGGAGCCAAGCACAGGTCATGATCAAAGGACCTCCAAAACCAACATTGACATCCAAGGTTCCTATCATAACTATTCCTAAACCAATAGCAAAACACGTGGTTACTATTCTTGGAGAAAAATATGACTTGGTAGACCAATTGCAACAAACCTCTACCAAAATTTCCATTTTGAGTTACTCAAGATATCCACAGTGCATAGGGAAATCCTAGAACAGGCTCTACATGCTGCTAACATCCCAAAGGATATTGATATAGACAAGTTCCAAGTGATGGTCAATCACATCTCAGCACCACATTACCTCTCTTTTTCTAAAGAGGATGATAAGTCATTGACACATCCACATAATCAACCTCTCCATATCGAAGTCCTAATTCATAAATCCTATGTTAGATGTGTGTTGATAGATGTAGGCGTAGGATTGAATATCCATACACTTGATCTAATTAGGAGACTGGGTCTCTCAGAACAAACAATTGACTCTAGCAGCAAAATAACTATCAAAGCTTATGACGAGGAAGAAAGATCCTCCAGAGGTCTTATTGTTCTACCTATCAGAGTCAGACCAATTGAGAGGAATGTCATGTGTCAAGTATTGGATCTACCCCTAGCCTACAATATCCTATTGGGGAGACCATGAATTTATGAAATGCAAGATGTACCATCCACTTACCACCAGTGCATAAAGTTCCCACATAATGGGGTGGAAGTGACAATTCCTATAGACGCTAACTACACTTGCAACAATATCAAAGCTGGTAGCATGATCCTATACAAAAAAGAGGCTATGGATGTAGTTACTCCTGAAACTACCAAGGACATGGTTATGAAGAGTTTTGGAAAAACTTTGAAACTTGAAGAAATAGGTATGGGAGAGTACAAGCTGGACCTAACTCCCTCACTGACAGAACTTTCGGTGTCACCAAGATCCTATGGAAAACCTTCCTCAACATTCACACCTATAGTATCCAAAGAGATAGAAGTACACAAAGCAACTGGCATGGTAAAGGCATCCACATCTTCTTCAAATAACATAGAAGAATAGGCAGTCTTGGACTGGCTTTACAAAGGAGAACTGGTAGAGGCTGAGGTCAAACATGTGAAAATATCCCCAGAACAGTATGGCAAGGGATATGATTTCCTCACACAAATGGGATGCAAAGGAAAAGGACCTCTAAATGAAACAAAATGAGGGATTATTGAACCTATACCCATGGATTTCCAGAATACCAGAGACAAAACATGAGTAGGTTTTAATGCTAAAATTGATAAACCCACATCAAAAGAGAGTCCACCCTCAGATAAAGGGAGTGATGAAATAGATGAACTAGAGTAGTGGTCCTACGAAAGATTATTAAATGTTTTCATAGAGGATCCCAACTACCAAGGAGAATGCTATGTACCCAAATTTGAGGTACCACAGGATCTTCACACCCGTTTGCTAGTACAACCTCCCATTCAAGAGGTAGGAGACACCATAGCAACAATTACTCAAGAGACACCCTGACAACAGGATTTACATCCTAACTGGGGGAAATTGGTCATAGTTTCACATGTCCTTGATCTACCACACTTTGATCCATAGGTAGCTAACCATGTGCATCAAATAACTATTTCTGAGTACTTAAACAGATCTGATGATGAGGTCACAGAATCTCATGACTATGAATGGGAAGAGATATCTGTTGCCATTGAAGATATTAGAATAGATACAATTCACATGTTTGTGGCACCCTCAACTCCTCATAAACAGCCTAACACTACTCCCAATGACACTGATAATCCTAAAGCAGAAGAAGATTTCCTTCCCCCGATCATTGATGAAGAAACTGGTGAATACATAAGTCTATAAGAATTTCATAGGCTATAAGCAAGAAGCCTCCTTTTACGGAGAGATTATGCTAAGATTTCTACTGACGAGTCAGTAGTGTTTGGTCCGCATATAACTAATAATGACCCTTTTAATGATGATCTCACTCTTATTGATCTAAATATCAAAGAAATTGACTTAACAGGCTATGTCATGTCAGTTAATGGTCTTGATTCTAGCGCAATGCTATCCTTCCCATAATCTAACTCCCTAACATTGGTACTTCCAGACCTAATAGATTGGACTGAACCAGATCCTACTCCTATCCTTGACTTTCCCAATGACCACACCCTAGCTTGTTATCTCAATGCTTGTGAACCTTACCCTTCTTCCACCAATGCAAGGAGTGAGAACATGTCATAGGAGGATATCAGGTTTCTCTGTCAAAAATTGAAAAAGAAAAAGAAAAAGATGACTGATGGTGAAAACCACTTTGTGGCAGTATCAAATCCCAAAATAGTAAAGAAAAAAGATGTATCTGATGGTATAAACCTCTCAGAGGTGCCAAAGGATGAGAATCTTGATATCCTCCCCAAACACTTTCAAGAAAGGTCTTCGGTACTGATTGAACCAACACAGCTAGTAAATTTGGGCACTATTGAAAATCCTCAAATAAGCCACCTTGCACAATCTTTATCAGAAGAGGAGAAGACATGGTTCACAGAGTTCCTAAAAGAGAAAAAGATAAACTTTGCATGGTCTTATACCGATATGCCAGGGTTGGATAATAATCTAATCATGCACCACTTATCTATAGCTCCCAGGATCAAGCCTGTAAAACAAAAACTTAGAAAGATGCATCCTCATGTTGCATTATTGGTGAAAGCAGAACTAGAGAAATTACTAAAGGCTGGATTTATTAGAGTCATTGCCTATGTAGTATGGATCTCTAATGTGGTCCTCGTATCTAAAATGGATAAATCTATCAGGATCTATATTAACTTTAGAGACCTAAATAAAGCATGTCTGAAAGATGACTTCCCTCTACCTAACATTGACATGATTATAGATCTCACAGCAGACTACCAGATGTATTCGTTAATGGATGGATTCTTGGGCTATAATTAAATCAAAATTGCACCTAAGGATCAAGAGAAAACCACATTCACATGCGCATTGGGCACATTTTGCTGGAATGTCATGTCATTTGGGCTAAAGAATGCTGGTGCAACATATCAAAGAGCCATGATAACTATATTCCATGACATGATGCACAAGAACATGGAGGACTATGTGGATGACACATTGGCTAAATCCAAAGAAAGAGGTACTCACATTGTTGACCTAAGAAAGATATTAGATAGAATGAAATAGTTCCAACTAAGGCTCAACCCAAAGAAATGTGCCTTTGGGGTCCAATCATGGAAACTCCTAGGATTCATTGTTTCAGCAAAGGGAATTGAGGTAGACCCTGCTAAAGTTAAAGCTATTCTAGAGATGGCTCCTCCATGAAACATCAGTCAAATGAGGACACTACAAGGGAGACTCCAATCCATCAGGAGATTCATGTCCCAACTTACAGATAGGTCACAACCCTTTACTAAATTACTGCATAAAGGGGTTACCTTCAAATGGGATGAACACTGTGAAGAAAACTTTAGAGAATTGAAAGGATACCTGGCTACTCCTCCTATTCTTATGGCACCTATTCATGGAAAGCCCCTAATCCTATACATTTCAGCTATAGCTACATCCCTAGGAGTATTTCTAGCACAAGAGGATGAAATAAAGAAAGAAAGATCTATCTACTACATTAGTAGAACACTGGTCACCTATGAGCTCAATTATAGCATTATTGAAAAATCATTCTTAGCAGTCATCTTTGCATCACAAAAATTGAGGCACTACATGCTCTGTCATACAGTGAAGCTCATTGCTAAGATTCATCCTTTGAAGTACCTTTTGAGCAGAAGAGCATTAACAAGACGTTTGGAAAAATGGGTCTTGATTCTAAGTGTGTTTGACATTGAATACGTAGAAAGAAGAGCTATCAAAGGACAGGTCCTTGCAGATCAATTGGATGATTTGCCACTCTAGGAGGATGAACCTTTAATAATTGAATTCCCTGATGAAGCAATCATGCATCTAACTGAATATCCCTGGAAGATGTACTTTGACAGTTCATTCACTCAACAAGGCTCTGGAGCAGGGGTCCTCTTCATAACTCAAGGTTACAAGATTCCCAAATCTTACAAATTGATGTTTCCATGCACCAACAATATATTAGAATATGAAGCATTGGTAAATGGTCTTAAGCTAGCTATGGAGTGGAAAATTGTAGAGTTACACGTGTATGGTGACTCCCAACTAATTATCAATCAGGTCAATGAGGAGTATCAAACAAAAGATGAGAAGTTGATGCCCTACAAGCAACTAGTTGATGACCTGAAGAAGTACTTTGTCTTTGTCACCTTCCAGCAGATACCAATATCAGAGAACAAAGTTGTAGATGCTATGGCCACCTTGGAATCCATGTTACAACTGGAAGAACATTAGTTCCACTATGACTTATTGGTGGAAGAACTCTCCTACCCTACCTTTGATACTCCTGAATACCAAGTAATCTATGTTTTGAACACCCCGACCCAATATTGGTATGCCAATATTATTGCTTACCTTTTCGACCAAACCATTCATAAAAATCTATCCAAAAATGAGAAAAGATCCCTAATTAGGACAACATCGCATTACGTCCTCATAACTAAAAATCTATATCAACAAGGTCTCGACGGTACACTTCTTAGGTTTTTAGAACTCGAAGAGTCTGATCTAGCATTAAAAGAAGTCCACGAAGGTGTATTTGGATCACACTCGAATGAATTTTCCTTAGCAAAGAAAATACTCAGAGTAGGTTATTACTGGCCTACCATGGAGAGAGATGTTATTCAATTTTCTAAAGCATGTCTTAAATGTCAGACACATGGAAATCTCATCCATGCTCCTGCCAGAGAACTTATACCTTTCATAACACATTGGCCATTTCAGCAATGGGCCTTTGACTTGGTTGGACAAATATATCCCAACTCTTCAAATGGAAAAAAATTCATCATTATGACCACTGATTATTTCACAAAGTGGGTTGAAGTCATGCCACTAATCAAATCCACTGGAAAACAGGTGGCTATGTTCATTCTGAACTACATTATTTGTAGATATGCGATACCCTCTTCAATTGTAACAGACAATGGGGGCCAATTTAAAAAATCAATATATTGATGACCTATGTGAACAGTTCCATATCGCTCAAAATTTCTCCTCAATATATTACCCTCAAGGTAATGGACAAGCTGAGGCATTTAACAAGAATATTCTCAAGATTCTACATAGAACTGTGAGTAAGTCTGGTAGAGAGTAGCATCTACAACTGAATCCAGCACTATGGGCCTATAGAACAAGCATTAGAACACCAACTGGAGCCACACCATTTTCTATAGTCTATGGTACTAAAGCAGTATTACCTATTGAGGTTGAAATCCCATCTTTGCGGATATCTTTACATGGACTGGGTACTGATGAGCAATACTGCATTGATCGGGTAAATTCTTTAGACCTACTAGATGAGCGCAGACAACAAGAATTTGATCACCTCAAAGTGTACCAAGCATGTATGTCCAAAGGCTACAAAAAGAAGGTCAAACCATGCAAATTTGAAGTGGGAGATCTCATCCTCAAAGAAAATCCGAAAAACCAGCCTAATAAAGAGAAGAAAGGAAAGTTTGAACCTAACTGGCTGGGACCTTATGTTATCACTGCCACTTTTGGGATTGGAGCTTATCAACTAGCTACACCTGAGGGGGACATTCTTCTAGATCCTATCAACACTCTACATTTGAAGCGATTCTACGCTTGATGTTCAGCTAGCAGAACTTGTAAAACAAAAAGGTCTCACAAAATACCAAAAACATTCAGAAAATTGATCCTGAAGAAATCCAAAAACAATGGAAAAAGTCCTGAAGAAAGGTATCCTTGCTGTAAACTTGGTAAATAGGCACCTTGATACTACAAAAATATTCAAAACAACAAAAATAGCAAAAAAAACTGAAAAAGAGAAAAGTGCCTTGATGAGCACTTGGTAAAACAGGCATCTTGGTAGCAAAAAGAAAGAAAAGATCTTGCCAAGTGGTGAAAACCTGGCAATCAGCCATCACTTGTGTTTTGCACTCCATCTATCAATGCACTACTAATACCAGGCCTTCATAATTCTACCTGTGCTCAAACGTTGACTTAATTTCCTAAATGGCTATCTTATCCTCGCTTGGGATTTGTATGCATTTATGTCTTAGGAATAAGTCATTCTGCACTAGGTGCATCTTTGCTAGCATGATAGGTTGCAGTTGCTAGGTTTCTCTAGGATGGTTTTCCTCACAAACACAATGTTTCTTGATACCATGCAAAAGATGTCACTTTCCAAAAACAAGGGTGTCTTTTCAAACATCACATATCCAAACATGAAATTTACATTAACGGAGTACCTACACGGCTATATTGGATCGCAAACATGAATGGATTCTCCTATCAATGCACAGGCATGGAAACACCATATTGCTTATATTCCAATTTTCTGATTGATGAATCTTTACTGTGTTTGATAGATGAATGAACAAGTACTACTTAAACACACAGTTTGATAATGGTTTGATTATGATTCTTTAAATATCCTGATGATGTTTTCAACTAGGGGCATCTAAGTAATTATAAATTTTATTTGATTGATTCTCAATTGATAACTTATTATGTCTTCTTAGTTACTCAATGACGTCTATGCAAAGACAAAGAGTCACAAGGATAGGGGGCATAATGTTTTCTTGATTTTCTATGTATGGTGATTGTTCCAAATGATCCTATAAATTTCACCTAACTTGGATGTTTATGGTAAGAGCTGCCACTATGGGTGGATAGCCGCATATATCTTGATCTTCATTATGTGTAGACTACGGTGAGGTTGAAATAATTTCCTTGTCTATTTTATGATCCAGATTCTCACTAAGGTATACGAATCATAATGTACCCAAGGATATGAATTTTCAAGGTCATTGCGGGTCCAATATCTTGCCTTACTCAGGATATGATATATTAAAAGGAAGGTGACTATTTTGTTGTCCTGGCTTCTATGCCTTGATGCCTAAGTCTATTTCTGACATTCCAATAAAACATAGTATTCATACTTTCATAATATCAGTGGGTATTAGTGATTGTTGTACTATCTGATGGTATCCATTCCAAAAGCACCCAATGATGATAAAATATTCCAATATCTGCAAATCAGTGATAAAGTCCTAAGAGTATGCATATAGCTGCATTTAGAGATTACATGATGCATTTTTGAAAGAACAACATAAGGATTTGAGCTCAAAATCCTTTCTATTTTTAATTCCTCTAAAATCCAAGATATTTACATACCCATGCTTCCCGAAATCTTTGATCTATCGAGAACAAAATCAAACTCATATTTTCAATATGATTAACTTCATACCCTTGTGTTTACTCTTAAACATGCCCCCATTTCTTCACTTCTTCTAATCTATTCTTTCTAATCCAATCATTCCATGCAAGTGATACATCATTTCAACAGAGGGATTTTATTATTTTTCCTTCAATTTTTTTCCTGAGGGGGCATGATCACACTATTATCAATCAAATTTTTTCTCGAAACAACATTAAAATGACTTCATTATCAAACAAACTAGCGGCATGACAGTTTCCTTGACTAAGTTAGAACTATTGGATAGAAAGATTTGGTTCTCATAAGCTAGATATCTCGTGTTTCCTCATTTTAAAAGATTCTTACTAAGCTCCTGGCAGCTTCATACTGACTTTTGGACGACAACCAAGTTCATAATCAGTATTATCAATCTTTGAATGACAACCAGGTTTAGAATTAGTATCTTTAAGATATTTCATTGATCTTTGGACAACAACCAAGTTCAAAATCAATACTATCAGTTTAGTTCGATCAAGTACGAGACTGATCTTATCAACATTTCATTTGACAACCAAGAATGGAATTCTCAATCTTTCTGAAGTCAAAATAATTTTTTTTTTGTGAATCAATGCGCTGCTCGCACATCAATTTGAAGAGGGGAAAATGTAACCACCTAGATTTGGTCTGCTTTGACTATAGACCCTATTTTACCTAAGTGTGATCATACCCCCAATTATGTCCAAATGACCTTGTTACTGCTTGGCATAATTCCTTTGAATCAGATTTAATCTCCTAAGTGATCTAATCACTAATTTACATTAATCACTTTAGCCATTTCAAATCAATTCAAAATCATACCAGGCTAAGGTAATTAATTTAAAGGGAATTAAATAGAATCCTATTTATACCTCATCACTTGCAAAATCAATCCCCTAGCCTAATTGATTCAATTTGGCTATAGTCCTAATTTATTGTTACAAAGCAATCAAAAGCTTGGATGATTAATTAAATCCCTATTATTAAATGAATATGTTATTACAAAAATTCATTTTATTAATATTCCCTCAAACCTAACCAATCTCAAATATCCAACCATGAGTTCAAACTCATCCCAACCCCTTCTCACATACTAATTCTTCTTAATTAACTAATTAACCCTAATTAGCTAATAACTCCTCCACACATTCTCTCCCCTCCCATCTCTATCTCCTTAATCACATCCCTTAAGCCCTAATCCTAATCCTAAGCTACCCTTAATGTTTTCACATTCCATTAAGGAATGATTAACAACTCCACCCACTTGAGAAAGTCAAGGAATCTCAAGATTCCTTTCCTCAAGTCCACTTTGTCAAGATTGACTCTAAACCCTTACCCATGCTTCTTAAACCCTCACCCATACCTCATTAATGCTTTCATAAATGAAGCATTAATGGCTCTTACACATTCCTTCCACCCATACCTCATTAATGAGTCTTACACCCTCATTAATGGCAGCCCTTCTAGAGTCTTCTCCCCTTCCTCCATTTCTCCTATAAATAGGATGGATTTTGAGCTCAAATGGCCCTTGATTTTATGAAATATATTTTTGTAATGCTCCTAATTTTGAAGAGTTAATAACATCCTTATGTTGCCTATATTTGGATAATTGAAGAATCAATCTTATATTTCTCATGTTTAGGACTTTCATAGTGCTTTCTAGCTTAAATCTTAGTTATATTGTTGTAATCTCCATTTCTAGAGCTAGATTGCATGTTTTTAAATCATTTAGATTACTTTTCATTTGAATATTCCTTTCTTAGGTTGTATTTATCAC
>MU228138.1:1928982-1979337 GCA_018584345.1 Thuja plicata
CATATGCATTCCATTGAGCTATATATATATATATATATATTGTTTATGTGTGTGTGTGTGTGTGTGTGTGTGTGTGTGTGCGCGTGTGCACACACACACACAAAATTCCTAATGGCCAAAAAAACAACATTGCAACCACTTCCAAGGGACCACTGCTATTTTTCATTTCTTTCTGCGATAGTGTCAGATAGGTTTTCATGTTGTTTTGTCACATTTGATTTCAAATGATTGATTTATCTTGTTTTTTTTTTAAATTTTTTCTTCAATTTATTTTAGTGTTAGTCTTTAGATTATAAGAAAATGATGATAATTTTTTTTTTTTGGTATTTGATTGTGTATGTTCATCATGATATTATGTGTAGGATAATCAATATCAACGATGGGAAAGAAAAAGAGAGGAACAATTGAACAATGAGAAGCAACAAAGGAAAGACAAAGGGAGCATATGAGGAGATTACATGAAGGTACGCCAGTGTATGAGGATATTACATGAAGGTACACCATCTAATGCACCTAATGAAAATGATTAACATGCAACAATTCAAATTGATATGATGAATGCACCTAATGCACCAAATGAAAATGATCAAGATACACAAATTCAAATGCATGTGAGGAATTCACCTAATGAATGTGATGAACATACACCATTTGAAATTGATGTGATGAATGCACCTAATGCACCTAATAAAATTGAAGAACATACACCATTTAAATTTGATGTGATTAAAACACCTAATGCACCTAATGAAAATGAATAACATGCACCAATCTTAACACCTCCTAGAATAATTCATGGAAAACCAAAGTTTCTGATTGACATTGATGAAAATATTTTTGAAGCCAATGAATGATAAAATTTCTAAAAGATCTTGTAGAAGAATAAGGAATAACTATTTTGAAAACTTAAATCAAATTGGAAGATGCCAATATTTTTTGAAATGATTAAAAATCTAAAATTTAGAGAGAATGAAAATTTTGGGGTTAAGAACATCCAAAAATAATAGTGAAAGAATCATTGTGATAAATCTATTTGATACATACCAAGCCATTGGTTCAAAATCATGTACTAAAGATACTAATGTTAGTCGATGTGTCCTAACATCAACCATAATGGGAAAGGAAATGAAAAATTATCATTTAATAAGTAAAATAAGAAAGTCTTTAAGGATAACTAGAACAACATTACACAATGCCTTAGAGAGGTGAGAGAAAATTGAGGATCCTAACAATAATTCGCTTTGGGCATTCTCCGCTAGACTCCCACACAAGGACAAGGTTGTTGTTGATGCACTAGGAACATTAATTGAATTTTTTTGGCATGACAAAAAAAGGGTTTCACCCAACCAAAGATATGTTGTTAGAGGGAGAATTCAATTTAGAAATCGCGAGCCACATCTAAAACACTATTTAGATATGACTCAAAAACAATTTTATGAAAGGTTTCTTCAAATCTTTCCTCACATTAAAATTAGTCAAAGATTTTTTGAGATAAAAAAACCATTTAATGTTAAGATTAATCGTGCATGCACTACATGTTGTTGTAGGGTCCATGTTTAATTTTACATGCATTATGATATTTATCATCATGTATGTTGTACTTTGCGCACTAATGTTGTTTTACAAGATTGTAGCCTACAAGCACCTCCTAAGTCATTGAGAGAATTTATTTCAAGTGTACTATGTAAATTAGATGATGGGTGAATTTATTATAAGATGACATGTTTGAAAAGTTTTTTTCCTACATGTGGTAGTTTGCAACAGTTGCATAGATGCCTACATCTAGATAACACACATGAAATTGGCAAGAAACTAGTTTCTATTGGAAAATACAAGTCAGTCACATATGGTATTAAAGATGAAAAAAATTAAAGAGGTATGAGTTAGTGAAAGAGGATAGATGCGTAGTTGATTTTATGAAGATTTTTAAAGAGAAACTAGTTTATGACTACATAGGTCATACACATAGATCTAGGTGGTTAGATGAGAAATTCAAGTTGTGTAAGGACACTTTCCCCCTCGGTATTATTGTCCCTATCGTAGATTTTTCTGAGAATTATACACTAAACCCTCAAAAGAAAGTGAAACCTATGTATTACCACTCTAAACAAGTTACACTTTTTGAACACATAGCATTCATGAATGCAAATGATAGCACAGGGGATGACAAAAAGTTTATAAGAGAGTGTCACTTCTATATCAGTGATGATCATACTCATTCATCAAAGTTTGTGCAATGATTCTTTGTAGTTTTCTATGAAATTTTAAAGGAAAGAGATATAAGATACAAACAAAACATAATATGGTCGGATAATTGCACCTCACAATTGAAGAATGCAAGGATGTTCTACTAGTTGACTAGGATGCATGTGACAAGTAGTGTGCAACATTTTTTGGAATTTAAATGAGGTAGGGTATTGAAAGGGAGAGCATGATGGTGTAGGAGAATGTGTAAAAAGAGCTCTTTCCAGAGAGGAATTAAAGTACGAAGGTGGCATCATGTTAATAGATGCATAAACAATTATGCAATGGTGTAATTCTATGATGAGACTAGATAATGCAGGTAAGTATATGGTTTCTAGATATTTTTGGTTGATCCATGAATCTAACATTGAAAAATATCTAGATTGTTGTACACTTACATGATCAAGTGACATGCATTCATTTAGAAGTTCAAATGTAGCGTCATTAGATATTTATACTAGACAAATTACATGATTTTTCTCTTTGTGTATGCATTTTGTGTGGGATAAATGTGAATCAAAAGAGTGGGTTGACCAATGGTCTTCTAGACCTTTGCAACCCCTTGATACATATCAAATTCCTATAGCACTACAATTGAACCAGATTGAAGCATCAATGGATTTTGACCATGTCTCTGACCTAGTTGAACCAAGTAATTTCTCAATTTATTACTTAGGTAAAATCCATTTTAAACTCATTTTATTACACTTTACATTGATTTTTTAATTAACTTATCCTTCTATAAAGTGTAGGTCATGTATATGCAATTATTGCAGATGAGAACAATGAAGAAGGAACATATTTCTTTTTGTACCGTTGTATTGAGGCCAAAAATAAATTGACAACTACAATCATTGATGGAGAGGTTATTGAGACCCAATAGGATCTGTTATTGTGACATGGACATGGCTTAGAAGGTACCGTTGTTGTGTCGTTGTATTGAGACCTCTTAAACTCATTTTATTACACTTTACATTGATTTTGGTATTAACTTATCCTTCTATAAAATGCAAGTACCCTATCAAAAATTCTAATGCTTGGTTGTTTGAGGAATTTGAGATACATATATATTATTTATTACTATAACCTTTTTGTTACAATAAATATTCAACTGATTATGTATCGTGGTAGACCTCTTAACAAGAATTTGGGAAAATTTCATGAATTTGACCATGAGCCAATACTTGACAAAATAATGGTTAGAGATGATCTAGAAGATTCACTTGATTAATTTTGGGCCATCTAGAAGAATTATTCTATAAAATGGTAGAATAATTTTGACAATTTTGTATATATTGTTTGTGAAACATTGTAACTTTAGTTTTTTGTATATATAAATGGCCATGAGGTGTTCTATGTGCATATTTGAAGGCTAAATTTTGTATATAAAAATGGTAATGAGCTGTAATGTGCATATTTAGATGCTAAATTTTCTATATATAAATGATAATGAGCTTTTATGTGCATATTAGATGCCAAATTTGTATATCCTAATGTGTACCATGTGATTATAAATGCACATTGAATTTTGTATCATTACATTTGTATATCCTAATGTGTATCATTTGATTATAAATACATAAATAAATTTTGTATCATACCATTCATGATGTAATAAAGTGTAAAAAATGTTTTCATTATGCAAATAACCATTTTCTTATGAAATGTCCTTTTCTCTTACATTAATCTCTCTATTAAGGAGATTTTCTATATCTTCCTCTGTCTATTGAATAGATGTAGCTACAATCCCATGTTCATCAAGAATATTCCTTGCACCATGGAGTAATATATCAGTGGGTCTATCCCTTGACCTCTACAGAGTTGGTCACCTAAACCAAAACCTTGGCATGAATTAGGAACTTCTCTATGAAAGAGATCAAAACCTTAAGAAGCTCTCCAATTACAATGAATATATGATAGTGACCAATTACAATCAGACTACCCATAGTGACTCCACCATTAAATTCTATGAACTTTTCCCATTCTATTCATCAAGCATACTAGAATTGTAAAACATGTGCACTGAAGAGCTTCGGTCACTACTCAAGCTACTAGTAGATGGAAAGTATTCATCATCATCATCTGACATATACTCACATGAATATCCTACTTGTTACAATTTTACACAGTTAGGGCACACAAGGGACATTGCCTATAGGGTATGTTGTTGAGTGTTGTGGCATGCTGAGAGGTAAAGTGGGACCATGCCTAGGGAAAACCCACCAAACCAGATGTGATTGAAGTTTCAGTTCATGCCCATGATATGAGCTACTTGGCGACTTTTCACTAAGTGCATCTGATAGTTTTCGCACCTTGAGAAAAATAGCTTCCTAGAAAAATTGACTTTGACCCTTCAAAATGTGAGACAAATTATTGTAGGGGGGCCTAACACAACCCTATAGGTTCAAATAGATCATGTTTAGTTACCACTATTTGCAAGAAATAGTCTATCAAAGTTTAATGGTTTTTTGCACTTAGGGTACACAAGGGACATCGCCGGTAGGGTATACCGTTGAGCATTCCGATGTGCTGAGAGGAAAAGTGGGACCATTCCTAGGGTAAACCCTTCCAATTGGATGCAATTGAGGTGATGGTTTATGTCCACAATGAATATAACATGATAAAGGATACTTGGCAACTTTTCACTAAGTGCATCTGACACTTTTTGCACGAACAAAAAAATTGCTGCTTTACAAAAATGATTTTGAGTCTTCAAAAACTAAGATAGGTTATTGTATGGGGGCCTAAAAGGATCCTATATGTTCAAATAGATCATGTACATGTGCCATAAATTTTAAGAAATAATTCATCAAAATTTGATATTTTTTGCACTTAGGGTACACAAGGGACATCTTCGATAGGATATGCCACTAAGCGTTCCGGTGTGCCGAGAAGAAAAGTGGGATAATTACTACAGTAAAAAATTACTATGGATCAAATGAAATCATTTCAAGTCACTTTGTGGATCATGCAAGTCATTAGTTGCATAGGTGTCTAGTTGGTGCTTATAAGGCCCTGAATGGGTCAAGGTGGTCAAAATGGTTGAATAGGATTAAAACTGGGTAGAATGGATGTTTTTGGTTTTTTATGACCTATTTAACTTATTTTTAGTGTTGGAATGGAATTTGGGAGTCTAGGTAATTGATTAAGTAAAAAATGTCAAAGTTGCACAAAAGTTGCTATGACAACTTTGTAACTTTTATGCAAAATTTGTAATTCTTGTTACCCAACGCCCAAAGATGTTTATAGGAAGTTGGGAGAGGTTATTTATAGGTATCTAAATCCTATTTTGGTCAAGGATAGTACACAAATTGGACTTGTGAAGAAATTGATAATGAAATTTGCTTATTTCTAGTAACCCGTGACAATATTTTATTTTTCTGATTTTTGTGTCTTTCATGTGTTGAAAGCATTGGTTGGATAAAAAGAATTAGAGGAAATTTTGTCAAAACTTCCCAAAACCCTCATATACAGAGGTATTTTCTGATATTTTTGAATTTCTCCTGAAATAACCATGGGATAATTACAAAAAATGGAGAGATAGATAGTTGAACATGTCCTCTTCAATGTCCAATTGTTCTGAGAGAAAATAGTAAGTTTCCAAAGAATGGTGTGATGCCCTAGATGATAGTTTGTTGTTTAATAAAGAAAAATGATGGTTTGGGATGATTAATGTGTGAAAGTGGATAAAATTTTTCCATGTAAGTGTTTGGATGGTGTGTGCAGGTCACTTACAAAGTGTTTGAATTATTGTCAAGGTTTGGAGAAGAGTGGAGGTGTGAGTTCTTTAAAACCCTCATGATTAGGCCTAAAAAAAGGGTTTGATAGGATGGTTATTTGGTGAATGTATAGAAGTATTAAAATAGTCTAATAATATATTAAGGATAATTTTAAAGTTTTTTAAGGTCAATTTATGCAATAATAAGTTGTTTTGTGTCTATAAGACAAAGTTGTCAATAAATTGCCAATGTTGACATAGAAGGGAAAAAAGTTGTTGATATGCCTTCGATAGAATAATTATTATGTAATAAGGTATTTTTGACCTATTTGTATCCATTTTTAATGATTATAATTTTTAGGGGTCCTATTGAAGTGTTTATAACGAGTTTTGGGAAAAGTTGTCAACTTGGACAAGAAAGTTGTCAAGACAATTTTTGTTGCAACTTTACCAAAAGTGACAATTTGTTAAGATTGAGTCTATAAGTTAGTTGTAAATATTGGGAAAGGGTCCTACAATTTGAAACTTCCTCTTTTGTTCAAGACTATATTTGGTTGGTTATTTTAGAGAATTTTGGAGGAGTTTTGAAGAAGATATGCAATTAGACTTAACTATTTTCTTGTGAAATCACTGTATTTTGTGTGTTGTGGAAAATTATACTCATCTATAGAATATATTTATGATGAAAAAACCAAATTATATTGTAGTGTATTTAATCTAGTTTCTATTGGTCCAACTCTCATGCAATTTGATCTAGTTTTGTGGAAGTTATCATGGTTTTTGTAGAAGTATAGTGTTTTATGCATAATTTTTTTCTGCAACTTTTCTGTTATAGAACATGCCATAGTTTTATGTGAGATATTTTTGATATAAGATATATATTTTTGGAAATATGTCTGAGTCTAATTTCCAATGCATTTGGTCCAATCATTTTTTGTTAATTTTTGAAGGAGATGTCACTATTTTTCCAAAAGTGGGTCTGAAACCCTCTTCCACAAGGGTTTGGACATTAAAATGGTTATAAATTAGGGTTACACGATTAGAAACTTCCAAATATTAAGGATATGAAAGGTATGAGGCTCTATTTTGAGATTATGGATGGTGGAGATCGGGAAACCAAGTGTGGAGGGAGAACTTGTGAGCTCTAGATTGTTAGAAACACTGAGAGGGGGGGGGGGGGAATNGGGAAACCAAGTGTGGAGGGAGAACTTGTGAGCTCTAGATTGTTAGAAACACTGAGAGGGGGGGGGGGTGAATCAGTGTTTGTCTATTAATTACTTTTCAACAACTTAAATATAAATCAAACATACATTGAATTAATCTTAACATAATAATTCATAACACATGATATGATTATGGGGAAACCTTGATCAGAGGAAAACCCCAGTGGGAATTTGTACCCACAAATATTATACTAGGTATAATGAACCTGTCAAAGTTCCTTTGCCCTGTTAGAAGCAGTCTTTACAATATGAGTACAATGACCTGGTTAAAGGTCTGACCCTATTAGGAGTCTTTTACAAAACCTTTTTAAAGTTATATGGCTCACTACCTAGGCTCACTACCCAATAGGATGAAGGCTACAACCTTCTGAAAGATGATATACACTATATCAAAATGAACTGCTGTGATGACACTACTGTCTAATCAGTTTTGTGTATGCGTGAATTCTCTTACTCTCTTAAAGAGCTATATCATATACTGACTTCATTATACTACTCTTCTATATCTTCATCTTACATAATAATCGATGCTTGTAACATAACTTTACATTACATACTTATATGTTCATATCCGAATAGGTGCGACCCAAAACAAAACTCTAGTCGGCCCTAAAACAAAATATACAATGCTTTCGAACAAGTCATCTCAAGTGTGTTTACTACAATGTTAATTACATCATTACAAACATATAACCAAAGGCACTTGGCCATTACATTACAAAATAATTCACGCTGATCAAAACACTAGTCGGCTTCCATGCTCTGTCTTCTAGACTGCTGGTCTATTGATCTGCCTGTAACTTTGCCATACTATTGTTCTGTACTATGCATGTCTGGATGTAGCATGTACACGTGTCATACAACATATATTTGAATGCACATAAGCTGACTCAATCTCTCGCATGTGTGCTAATGTGCTGATCGCTGAGTATCTATGTCTGCCCTATTTTCCATACTTAGTCATTTTGTCATTCATGACAGAAACTAAGCATGACTTTGTTGCCATGATGAAAAAAAAAAATGAGTCATGCATCCTCAGGAAGTCAACTTGCCAACAATCTCCCCCTTTTTCATTTATGGCAACAAAGGAATGTAGCCAAGTTACTCAAAATGACTTAACACAAAAAATGACTGTATATCATAACATTTTATTGATATATACATATACTTCTCTGCATATACACATTCTATATTACTCCCCCTTTGACATTAATGACAAAGGTGTACAAAAACTTGTAAGTCTTCTGCATACTTACTCCATGTAAATTTCAGGGTACACAATTTGAAGAGATTGGATCTCTTTCTGCCAAAATACTTTCATTGCATCAACATTCTATAGATGTGCGCATAGGACATATGTCAGTTTCTCCATTTTCATCAGATCCATGCAAGGACCTTGATCATATGTCACCATGGTGTCATCAATATATTTTATGTTCTCATTAAGGACTTCTAGAGATGGTGCAAGTGCATTTCTCAACTGGGTTTGTCTTATTCTTATCTTGCTGATTTCCAATTTTGCCTTCTCAATTTTATCCAACTATCCTTGATAGACATTATTGCAAATGTTCATGTATTGTGTGGATGTTTCAACTGATTTTGTGATGCTATCCACCATGATCTCTGCCTCTTCTACATTTTTAATTTGCTCAGAGGTGAACTTTACTCTGTACATGCAGTTGGCTACAACTTTCTTACCTTTTGCTGCTAAATCTTTCAGTATTGATTGCCCAATCTTTAAGGATTTTCAGTCTAAGGTAAAATTATTTACCAATTCATTCAATCTCTCCTTCTTATATTCATCTTCAACAATTTTAGTAGTAGAGTCTACAAAATTTGTAAAGTGTGATTTGATGTTTGTTAAAATGTTGTCCACATCTTCAACTGACTGGACTTTTGCTACTTTTTGATCAGCAAGCACTAAGTCATTCAATATGCTTACTGTTTCCAAATAAAGAGGGTTCCTCATTACTTGTTTCTCTTTTTCCTTTTCCATAGCAAGGACGCTGATCTTGATTAGATCTTCTTCTCCCCATGCATCTAGACTTGCTGAATCAGGAGTTAACCTTGACAATAATGAGGTAGATGGTTGATTGGATGGTGAGAATATAGTATTCTGACTTGTGTCCATGCATTCAACCTTTACTGGTATCTCTTTTATTGGTGTCTCATCACCTTGAGTATCTTTTTCTTCATTTATGTCAATTGGATTATTGGTGGGAGCTTCATCTTGTTGTGTAGAAGTATCATCAGTGCACATTTCTTCAGTGCTTACAAATGCCTTATCAACTGTGTCCATGTCTTTGTCAGATGATGTCATGGATATCTTGATGTTATCAAATACTATAGTATCTTCTAAGTCTTTATCTGTATCAGAAGTTATTGTCACTGTGGGTGCTGAAACCTGTGGACCTGTTGTAGGTGCTTTCTGAATCACTAGTTCTGTGGCCTGTTTGGGAGGAGCTAGAGTAACCTTTGTTGTAGGCACCATTGATGGATACATGTGTCTATCCATAAACACTTGTGCAAATGCCTTTTTAGTCTCCTTACCTATCTGCTCATACTCTTTGTTCATAATCTGTAGGGTCCTTGTCTTAGTTTGGAGATGAGGCTTCACCAGATCTAATAATATAGCCTTCTCATCATGTGAGCATATAGGGAGAAGAGTATCCAATGTTTTTTCTCTAATCTTCATGTATTTTCATGATCTCCAATAAGTTCCATAACTGATCCGGTATCACTGTCTTGAGTTCAAGAACTAACTTCTTAAACTTGATCATATGAGATATGATCATAGAGTGTATCTCAGTCTTATCAATTTCTTGATACTTGTCATATACTATAGAAAGTGTATCTAATCTCCCTTCATTCACAATCGTGTTCTTCAAAATATTTAGACTAGGTCTAAATCCTACCTTAGGAGGAGCTTGAGTATTCTTTGATTTGTTCCATGTGTTCCTTGATGATGGATGATTTGTGGGTGCCTATTTTCTTCCTCTAGACTTCTTTCTAGGTATTGAAGGTGGAGATGAGTCTAGGTCAATAGTGGTAGAGGGCATAGAGGTGCTCTCAACTTTCTTCCTCTTCTAGATCTGTTTAGCATTCTCAAGTTCTTTTGCTATCTTGGCATCTCTAGCTTTGTCAAGATCTTCTTGAGTGACTCCATGAACTTTCAGAATGTTAGATGTAATTCTGGATGCTTTCCTTTTTTTATCAGCACTGTGTAAGATAGTATCAAATTCATTAGTCTTCTCTTTGTAAGTTCCCCATCTAGGTTCATTAGGATCCTTGGGCATGGACAATAGAACTTGTTCATATCCTTCTAGCACATGTTCTTCCACTTCATAACCAAGAGGATGAATCCATTTGGTTCTTGGTTCAATTGCCTCCATGCAAGTGCAATCTATTTCCACCATGAAACATATGGTATCCTTATATTTTTCAACTATCTCCTCAGATAATTTGAACCTTTTCTGCATCTTGATCCTAAATGTCTTTATATCCATATCCATGGAATCCCTTGCACTGATCTCTAAAGTGGCCTTAAGTGAAATCTAAGACATTGTGGGTTTGCTCCTATCTAGATAAAGGTTTTTAACCTTTCCAACTATATGTAAATACAAGTAGATGATTAAAGATCCAAGCCTGAATGTCTTTCTCCTATCATTCTTGATGATTCGAATGTTGTCAATCAATTGACCGCGCAAGATCTCACATAGGTTGTATTGAGTGTTATCCTTCACTATTCTGATAGCTACTAGGACTTTTGCTGCAGAGACACTGTTCAACCTACTTGCTTGCTAAAACTTATACCCAAGTATCATTGTTAAAAGTTTTATGTCATCTTCTTTGATAGGGTCAGCTATCATTCCATGCTTGTCACTTCTAGATAGACAAAATTGTTCAATTTTCTTCTTGACATCCTTGCTAGTGGGAAAAACTGGTCCAGTCTTGGGAAGTCTGGTTAATTCATGGATTAGGTCTATAGTGATGTGCACAGGGACCTCACCAATCCAATAAATATCATCATGTATTCTGCTTAGCAAAATCTTCAACCATTCTTTCTCATCAAACTCACACGCATTCGAGTATTCGAAAATAGGGTTATCAATCAAGTGCGCAAACTCATCCTTGAATGTGTAATCAGGTTTCATCATAGATCCCATATGAGTGGCTATGCTGATATATCCTCCTGTTTCCTTCTTACAGTAAATGTACACCTAGATATCTTCCACATGGACAACACCTAGCATGGTTTTGGAGAAATCCCCTTCCACACCATCCATTATGGATTTGAATGGATGTTTCTTGAATACAAATCTCTTCCTTTCTGCAATATCAAATACTACTGGAGTCACCATACTTACTTGGAACTTGCTTAAGTAGGGTTTCACAAAATTTTGAAACAGCATGACTGCTAGGGTTCTATTCCAAACTTCTTATCCATTCACTTAACTACCAAATTTTTTATGCTTCCGTGCCTTGATTCCTAGTGCTCTAATGCTCTCCAAATTCTATGATCTCGAATGCAAGTGTGAAGAAGATCAAACACTTACTTTCTTTTATAAGATCTACCGCATTTAATGTTTGTAACTGTACACAAATTTCTTAGAGATTTTGAAACTTCTATCCCGATGCATTTTAGACAATGCATGAATGCATATAGAAATATTATGTGCTTATAACCATGAATTCATAGGTGCATACTCAGAGGTGAGTATACCAACCGCGCAGGGGTCCTGAGCTAGAATAGCTCCCCCTAAGATCAAGAAGGTCTATTCAAGCAGAAGTAGAGGAGGCATCCACTGTGGATGCATCAACTACTTTGTCAAAATCATTTTACTTCTCTACTTCAACCCAAATTTTTCTTGAATATTCATTTCCCTGAACAAACTTGACTTCTCCTTTTTCTTCAAATAGTGATTTCTTAGGATCCTCTTGCTTTTGAGTTCTAGATCTACAAAACCTTGAGATGTGTCTAGCCTTTCCACATGTGTGACAAATGATAGGAGGTCTGATTCTCTTGTTCAACATGCTACATTTCTTTTTTGTGTGTCCATTGTAGTTACATATCTGACATGTAGTGTTCTGCAAATTCCTTTGAGGTTGATTTCTCTGTTTGTTTTGATTTATTCTTCTTTGATTCTGCTGTGACTAATTTCTTTGATTTGTTCTGCAATGTATATCCCTGTGACCAAACTTATTATAGGAGAAACAATAACCATTGAAAGGTCTCACCTCTTTGCAATCTCTTGCAAAATGACCATTTTTGTTACATGCATAACAAGTTCTATTAACTTGCTTGATTTCCCCTTTAGGTGGATCTATTTTAATCTCTTCAACATTTTCAACCTTCTTTGCCTCTGAAGATGCTTCATGAGGTTTCTTTCTTTCTTGCAATGAATTGACTTAAATTTGTGCTACACTGAATCCAAGACCAGTAGTGTCACCTTTTTTCTTTTGTGCATTGAGCTGAGATTGAAGTGACTCAGAACTTGTGTGGAGTGTATCAATCTTATCCTTTGCTTCTGTTAGTTCAGATTCCAACTTCTTCTTTATGTTTTCCAATTCTAGGAATTTCATGTTTTCTTTCAAGAGTTCATCATCTAGTTGCTTTATTTCTTTGATCTTTTCTTCAATAGCAATTTGGCTGTCTGTGAGCTATTCATCCAGATTTTCAGCTTTATCTTTCAGAGACATATTCTCTTCATTGAGCTTTTTGATCATTTTCCCTAAATCAATTGTAGAACAATCTTTCAAATCTTTTCTTAATTTCTTGATAAGCATTTGTGAGCCATCAACTTTCAGTCTAAGTTCTTCATTTTATTTTTCAGATCTATCAAGATCTTCAAGAGATACTTCAAGATTATTTTTCAAATGTTTTGCTTCTGCTGAGTCTAGGATCTCCTCAAGTGGTTAAAATTATTTTCTGAGGACCAAAGCTCTGATACCAATTGTTAGAAACACTGAGAGGGGGGGGGGGGTAAATCATTGTTTGTCTATTAATTAATTTTTAGCAACTTAAACATAAATCAAACATATATTGAATGAAGCTTAAAATAAAAACTCATAACACATGATATGATTATGGGGAAACCTTGATTAGAAGAAAACCCTGGTGGGAATTAGTACCCACAAATATTGTACTAGGTATAATGAACCTGTCAAAGTTCCTTTGCCCTGTTAGAAGCAGTCTTTACAATATGAGTACAATGACCTAGTTAAAGGTCTGATCCTGTTAGGAGTCTTTTAAAAAACCCTGTTAAAGGTACATGGCTCACTGCCTAGGCTCACTGCCCAATAGGATGAAGGCTACAACCTTCTGAAAGATGATATACACTATATCAAAATGAACTGCTGTGATGAAACTATTTTCTGTTTAGTTTCGTGTATGTGTGAATGCTCTTACTCTCTTAAAGAGCTATATCATATACTGACTTCATTATACAGCTCTTTTGTATCTTTCTCTTACATAATAATTGACACTTGTAACATAACTTTACATTACATACTTATATGATCATATCCAAATAGGCGCGACCCAAAACAAAACTCGAATCGGCCCTAAAACAAAATATACAACACTTCCAAACAAGTTGGCTCAAGCGTGTTTACTACAATGTTAATTACATTATTACAAACATATAACCAAAGGCGCTTGGCCATTACATTACAAAATAATTCACGCTGATCAAAACACTAGTCGGCTTCCATGCTCTGTCTTCTAGACTGGTTGTCTACTGATCTACCTATAAATTTTCCATACTATTTTTCCATACTATGCATGTCTGGATGTAGCATGTAAACGTGTCATACAACATATATCTAAACGCGCATAAGTTGAATCGATCTCTCGCACATGCGCTGATGTGCTGATCGCTGAGTATCTCTATCTACCCTATTTTCCATACTTAGTCATTTTTTCTTTCATGACATAAACTAAACATGACTTTGTTTCCATGACGACAACACAAAATGAGTCATGCATCCTCAGGAAGTCAACTTTCCAATATAGATCTGCTGCTCCATATGACAGTTTAGAGAATTGTTCACTATTTTGCAAAATTTATAAATCTAAACCAATTTGAGTTGTTTGGGCACTGTAAACCCATGGATTTATTGATTTTGACTTGTTTTCAAGATTTATATTGTGTTTGTGTGATGTCACGGTGCAAATTGGGGGTAGTTTTTATGCAAACAAAGCCTAATTAGTCCTTCAAAGTCCTGTAACATTCAAACTTTGGTCATTGCTTCCAAAATAATCATGGTGTCATCTTGGAGTATGTGTTGTGACATTTTAAAAGGTTTCCAAATAATTCATTCATTGATCTCCAAAGTTTGTGTTTGTGAAGTGAATTCCTAATTTCGGGTGGTCAGGGCTAGTAGGCCTAGTAGTGCCTTGTAAAGTTTTTTCATGTGTTGATAATTTGGGATAAAGTCAGCTATTGAAAGATGTTTGTTGGTGTTCCTTTATGCCTTTAATTCCAATAAATTGGTGGTCCCTTGAAGGTTTTGTTGTTTCTTAGTGTTGGTCTTATAATAGTTTTAGCATGACTTCCTACCACCATGATGAAGTGAACGCATTACAAGCCATCAACTTGGGATTGAAGTTAATGCATTTTGATTGGTTTTGAGTCCACCTATTTTCCTCTGCATCACGATTCTATGGTTGGAGTGGAGTTCCTTTGTGAAGGTGTTCTAATAGGCCTAGTTGAGAAACAAAGAAACTTGTGATTGGGAAGGTTGGTCCAAAGAAACCATACAAGATTTTGAGATATGTTTTGTGTCTTTGAAAAGGGTGTTTAAATCTATAAATTTTTTGGGGAGTTATTTGGGAAGTCTAAGAGTTTGAGCCCAAAAATAGTGAGGATATGGCTAATTGACCTAGAAGGGCTAGTTTATTGAAATAGAGGGAGTTGTCTTAGAATGATATTTCCTATACAAATGGGTGATCAAATCATGATTTTCTGATCATTTTAATCTTGTTAGATGCCTTGATAAGGTTGGAGGAAGCCCTAGAATTATTTTCAAGGATTGGAGTCATTGTGGCTTATTGCATTGAATATACACTGTGTTGAGTAGTCAAGGTTTATTCATAAAAAATTAGTGCAAACTTGTTGATCCCCATCTGCCTGTGCATCACTTGTTTGTTGATCCCCATAAATTGCCATGGATGGCTTATTTGCACCTTTGTGACAACATAGTTAGTTTCTTGTCAATTATGCACTATGGGTACAAAGTGACTTCCAAACATATGATTTAACTCCAAATCCTTTAAAAAATGGTCACTAGGACCTTACTAAGGCCTTGAAAACAATCAAAACACAAAAGACTCATCTTTTGCCTCATGGAGGCATGATAGCACATTGGGTGCTCCTGCACCACCTACTAAAAATGACTCTGAGCCTTAAAAAACTGAGACAGGTTATTGTAGGGGGGCCTAACATGACCTTATAGGTTCAAATAGATCATGTGTAGGTGCCACAATTTGCAAGAAATAGTCTGTCAAAGTGTAACAAGTTTTTGCACTTGGGGTATATAAGGGATATCGCTAGTAAGATATGTCGTTGAGCATTCTATCCTGTCGAGAGGCAAAGTGGGATTGTGCATAAGGTAAAACCACCCAAAAAGACATGATCAAGGTGTCAGTTCATGCCCAAAATGAACATAACACAATATGGGCTACTTGGCAACTTTTCATTAAGTGCATCTAACACTTTTTACGCGAAAAGAAAAATTACTGCTTTGCAAAAATAACTTCGAGTCTTCAAAAACTAAGATAGGTTATTTAAGGGGCCTAAAAAAACCCTATATGTTCAAATGGACCATCTATAGGTGCCACGGTTTGCAAGAAACAATTTTTCAAAATTGATTGTTTTTTGCACTTAGGGTACACAAGGGACATCATCAGTAGGGTATGTCACTTAGCATTTCAGCATGCCGAGAGGAAAAGTAGACCATGCCTAGGGTAACCTACCCAAATAGATACAATCAAGGTGTCATTTTTCACCCATGATGAACATAACCTAATATGGGGTACTTGGCAACTTTTCACTAAGTACATATGACACTTTTTGCACGAACATAAAAATTGTTGCCTAGCAAAAATGACTTTGAGCCTTCAAAAAATGAGACACGTTATTATAGGGGGGACTAACATGACCCTATAGGTTCAAAAAATCATGTGCAAGCGCCATATTTTGCAAGAAACAATCCATTAAAGTTTGACATTTTTTCCACTTAGGGTACACAAGGGACATCATTGATGTCGTTGAGCATTCCATCATGATGAGAAGAAAAGTGGTACCATTCCTAGGGTAAAACCTCCAAACTAGATGTGATCAAGGTCTCAATTCAAGCCCACAATGAAAAAAATGTGATATGGGATACTTGGCGACTTTTCACTAAGTGCATCTGACACTTTTTGTACAAACATAAAAATTGATGCCTTGCAAAATGGACTCTGAGTCTTGAAAAAATGAGATAGGTTATTGTATAGGGCCTAAATTAACCCTATAGGTTCAAAAAAATTGTGTTCAAGTGCCACAGTTTGCAAGAAATAGTCTGTCAAAGTTTGATATTTTTTGCACTTAAGGTACACAAATGACATCGCTGGTAGGGTATGTTGCTGAGCATTCTGACGTGCTGAGAGGAAAAGTGGGACATGCCTAGGGTAAACCTTCTCAACCAGACGTGATTGAGGTATCAATTTATACCCATGAAAAATAGAATGCGATATGGGCTTTCTTCACAATGAGGGTTTGTTTCTAGTAGCCCTCAAAATTGAGTTCTTGATTCATAACTCTTGACACGTTCACCTCTAATATAAAAAATTGACCTTTTTAGATAACCATTTGGGAGACACCTTACATATGTCAAACTTGACATGTCATGTTTTAGAACAAATTGCTCAACAATTGCTGATTTCAGGTATTCAAGGGCCAATTAGGCCTATTTTTCAAAGCTCCTACACACTAAACACTCTCCCAAACCTAAAACTTTACTCCAATAACATAGGAGGTTCAAATAGACAAAATTGACAATTTTTATGTGTTGAAACATGTGAAAAGGTGGCCAAAGAGGTAGATAAATGAAATTGATCATTCCTAATGTGCGTTCCAACAATGAAATTTGGTGGTGTTGATGACACTTGTGTCTGAATTTCATTCATTCATAAGCACAATATGACTCTATTGATAAATATGTTTGTATTCTATTATATTAAATAGTCATTTACAAGTATACACCATATGTTTTGCATATAATGAAAAAAATGGATCACATTTGAATTGTAAATATGTACGTTTCAAAGTATCAAGACATACACACAATGAACAAGTTGGATCACATTTCAATTTTAAATAACTAATTTTTGAAGTACAAATTGTTACTCCTAAAGAGATTTTTTTGTCATTAATTTTCTGCAAAGTCATATATCGGTGAATGCAACTAAAGGAAGGAAGTCATATAATAAAGAAGACACATTCGGTAAAGGCAACTGAGATAGCCACCAACACTAAGCATTGAGCATCAAGCAATTATCAAGGACCAAGCAAGCTTATACATATATTGAGTTATGTAAAGACAATTATCGATCATTCATAATACCAAGAAGAGAGCACAGAGTTATCGAGTAAGCACAAGTATGTTACCAAGCACTCCAAAGATGACATTTCATTTGAATTTAGATACATTGTACCTAGACACTGAGAAGGAAGCGTTGCACAGATTTCAAGACTAAAGTTAGGTGAATCATTGGGATTCCAAACACATAATTGGATATGATCACGAGGTAGATCCACCAATAAAGTTTCAGAAGGCATACGAGATTGGATATGTAACCTAAGTTTAACCACTTAATCTCCATCATTGATTCATGATGCCCTAGATCTAGTTAATCGCCTATATCACAGTTAACTGCCTAAAAGATTGTATATGAGATTAGTTTTGCACATTGAGCAAGTTGTTGAAGCAGTTGTAGTTGTTGTTTTTTATGTTGCTAAAGATGAAGATTTGATGAAGATGTTAAAGGGTGAAGTAAAGGAGAGGTATGCAAAATGAAGCAGAGCTTATAATACTGAGCTACTGAGTGCAAAACAAGGTAACCGAGCTATAGAGCACACTGAGTCTGGACAACATTTGATTGATGTATTTCTATCATACATTTTATATTGAATTTTGTTGTAATCAGAGAAGTAAAAATACCATCTGTGGGTAGGCCCTAACAGGTCTTTATATGTTGTAAATCCTTTAACCAGGTACATCTCTTAGATTAGAGATTGTAAAATCCTTTAACAAGATAGACTGAATAAGTCTTTTTTATTCTTTATTGAGTACTATACTCCTAACAGGGTAAGCTATCATAAGTAGCTAAATTGTAGCTCTAACTAAGCAACCTTTATACTATAGTTGTGAAGGATTGTGGGTGTCATCCCCACTGTATTTTTTTCCTCTAACAAAGGATTTTTTGTGTGACCAAAATATGTGTGTTATGTGTTTTTGATTTCATGATGTGAGTTATTTATTTTTATGTTCAATTTATTCAATGTATTCAACTCGGTAATTGATCAATATGTATGGTTAAAAGTTTCAAGGGTACTGATTCACCCTTCCCCTCTCAGTACATAACTTTCCTAAGTTATTCCAACAATTCCAACATAAATATATGCACACAATGAACAAATTGGATCAAATATCAACTTTCATATATATCAAAATGAACATTAATCGTGTACATATACAAAAATGGCATAAATTCCAAGTCAATAATAGAGTTACAAAAATGTGGCATGTGCCATGTCAAGGTAAATATATACAATACAAATGTCAAATATATACAAAAATTGGTCCTTCTGTTGGTTTCTTTTTATGCTGTAATGATTATAAAACAACCTCTTCACCTTATGACAAGATTTTAAAGAGAAGCCAACTCCAACTATTTATCAATATGATGAAAAGGACCAACTGACAAACATGCCTACCAAACTTCTACACTTTAGGTTCTACAAAACCAAGGGGGGACACCTTTTAACACCTTCAAATATTCCTTAAGATGTCAATCCAGCAGGAATCTCATAGATGCTCAACATACTCGGGAGATACTAGATAAGTGGATAATTATCTATTGAACATAAACCTTGAAATGGAGCATGAGATGAATATAACATAAAAAAATTATAAAGATTCAAGACTTATATGAGTTTATTTTTGTCTTTGTAGAAACATGACCAAAATATACACTAGAAATGCAACAATATGAGAACTACTAGCTTATGATCAGTGCCTTCTCCATTGGGTTAAAATCTCAAAACATATACAATATGAAAAATTTAATTACTATCAAAGTTTCTAGGCCATAAACACAATTATCCCCCACCCATACTACTTATGAAATCCTATTGCATGCTCAGATGAATCTATGCACTAATTAGAGCATCATTTAATTTGATCCTTGATCAAAACTCTAAAACAACTGCATACACACAAATAAAATTTATGCTAATGAATTAGAAAATTCATAAATCATCAGATGAACACCATAGGAGAGATTGGAAACAAGATCTTTTTATTAAGTATAGAAAATCAAAATTCTACTTACAAAATGAGTCAAAGATAGCCACCTGAATAAAATGCAACAGACCTGCAACTTTATTTCTAATCTTGAAACTAGTCTAGTACAATTTCTGCTATATTTCCCTGACTGAAATTTTTTTAAAATGATTACAATGTATGATTTCCATCCCCTTCCAATGACCTTGGGAATCCTTTTATATAATAGGATTGAAACAAGCTATGGATCAATTGGAATGAGGACAAAATACCTGGCTCATACAGAAAAAAAAAAAAAGTGAAATGATAACCACTTTGTTATAAGATTTTCCTAAGTATTTTGTCTTATGACCGCCAAGTTTCTGCAACTACTTTGAATTTGTTTGGAAGTTTCCACCTGGAGTTTTTTGCCTAGTCTTCTATTGTATGATCCTTTGTCTTTACCTATCTTGTTGAAAATGTTGGGAAGCACTGCCACTTGTTGTTTCTATACCACATCATCTCCTCCTTGGTTAGCTTCATTGTATTTGTCCTTCCAAGAGTTCAACACCTCATCACTTGGACAAGGGAAATTCATAACTTCATCCTTTTTTATTTTCATCTCATCCCAACTGACATTTTCTTTCTCAACTTCCTCTTTCCAAAATTCAAAAAATGACCTGGCCCTGCTAATGATTTCAACATTTTGGGCAAATAAAAGTGTGCTTTCCAAAGTGATAACACTGTTGGTCCTTGTTGCCAATGCCTCATTATTTTTTCTCATCCATAAGGCCTCCTTCTTTATCTTTCCACTTTTCTTGAAAATATTAGGGAACATCTCATAAATATCTTTTGAATATTCCCTCCTCAAAGTCTCTAC
Organism: Thuja plicata; assembly: GCA_018584345.1. Taxonomy (NCBI): domain Eukaryota; kingdom Viridiplantae; phylum Streptophyta; class Pinopsida; order Cupressales; family Cupressaceae; genus Thuja; species Thuja plicata. Next base: position 1,949,576 of record MU228138.1, read on the forward strand.
CTTTCTTAAGATGATGCTCCTCTTTATATCCTAGTCCACTAGTAATTTGAAACATTTATAAGTGTTGGTTAACACAACATCCACATTGTTCTCCTCTTTGGACATAGAATGGAAGAAATTCAATTCTACCCTTTTCCCCTTCCATCTATCCATGATTGGGTCCCACTTATCCTTGTCTACATTGAACTCATCTAGTATGCTAATAAGTTCTTTCCTTGCAAGTAAATGACAGCAAGACTCAAATCCTGAGTACATTGCGTAAGAGTGACATGTATTTTATCTACATATATTTTCTATATCCATGCCTTTTCTTCTTTGAATGTTGCAAAATCTTCATCCCATTTCTTTCTTGATTCTTCTAATTTAGTCCTTTCAACAATTAATATTTCTCTCTCCAATTCCAAATCTACTTGTGTAGTAGGACTTGATGGCATAGGAGAAGGAGGATAAGTCACAATTGGACTAGATGTAGTAGGCAGATGTGGATCTTGTATTATCATTATCTAAGGAGAAAATTGAGCTATTTGTTTTCCCTCTAGGATAGCAATTTTCTTATCCTTTTCTATGGATTTTATCCTTTCTTCATTATATGCCTTCATGACTACTTCAAATTTTGTTCTTAGATTTTTAATCTCTTCTTCTTTCTTTTCAGACACTTTCATGTTGAATTTTATAGATTCTAATGTGAGGCCAGCTGCCTCTACCCCTAAAGTGTCTGCAACTCTTTTTATTAACAAGCTGTCTGAATGCTCAGCATGATAATCTCCATCAATTTTCCTATTTTCTCTTTTCTTTATCGACCACATCACCAATGCTGCATGGTCCTCACTAAACTTAACACCAGTAGACACCCCATTGGTATGCACTGGTTTAGTCTATTTCCTGACAACATAAAAAACAATGGCATCAATAATATCCCATTCTGGCAGAATGAGAACTCCCCCTTTCTTAAGCAATTCTCAGCCTTTTTCTGGAGTGACTTTATCAAATTTGGCCATCATTTCCTAATTCACCTCCGTTTCAATTTCATCCTTATTTTTATCAGGTTGATCCTCCTATTTTTGTTGACACTTCTCTTTGAATTCATTGATGTGAATTCTCCACAAAAATTGCATAAATGCTCTAGCTTTAACAAATTTATCCCCTGATAGAAATTCATCACTAGCCTGTTTAGTGATGGGATCAAATTATTTGCCAGCCAACTCTACCACTGTCAAATCCATCTCTGCATGTTTGGGAGCCTCTAGCATCCCCTCTTGCATCTTCTGAGATGTGACAGCTACATGCCCCATATTTCTCATTTGCAACAACTATTCTGCAATTGCTTTCTCATCCATGTGTAGGGGAGATTGGGAAGGGGAGTAGATATTAGCTTATTGTTGTCCCTCATACTCTATCCTTTTCCTCAATGATTGTGCATTTGAATCTAGGGGTCTCTTTCCTTTTGAAATATCAACTACCTTTGTTCTTAGCAACACTATACTATACCCCTTTTTCTACTGCAAGATATACCTCCCTGGTGGGACCATTCTTCCTTGTGTAGTTCTGCACAAAATAGCTATAGTCTTTTCTGGCTCTATTTCTATAACCTTTAACTTCTTCTGATTTAGGGATTATGATATCTTCAAACATGTTCATCAAGGATTCTATCTTCTTTTCCCAAGGCATGAATTCTTTCAAGGGATCATATCCTTTATCAAAGTGATGAACAAAATCTAGTGTCTTCTTGTACACTAACCACTTTTCCTTTTTGATTTCTTGCTCTTGCAAGTTATACTCATTTCTAATTACATCCTCAAGAAAATTAAACTGGTGCTCTAGAGTTAAACATTTTGTTCTCTTTTTGAAGATTTCACTAATGAATCCTTCATTATCTACACATCTCACCACTAATGTTTCCATATGATAAGGTTCCAAGTATTAATGCAATTGATTGAAGACATTATATTTTTCCGTTAGTATATCCAAGGAAAAACATGATAAACACCATCAATTAATACTACACCAACAGACAGGGCACAACACTACCCGATGCCAAGGTTACCAATATTGCTAAGTACAAAGCATCTCGACACAACACTATTTAGTGTTAACCAATGATAGAAAAGACAAAGGAACCCGAAGAGTAACCAACAATGCAACTCAATGAAACAGTCAAGAGTGGAACCTGATAGATCAAGGGAAATCAACAAATAGTTCAAAGAAGGAACACTGACAGACTTTTAGTTCACACCAACAATCAGATACTAAGAGTCAGTTACATCCTAAAAAAAGTGGATCTAACTTCCACGTTAGATAAATCACTGAAGTTTTATATTTAGCTTCTTGATTTGTTTTAAATCCATTACTTAAGGGAAAAGCAATGTAATTATTATTGTTTTTATCAGTCTAACTAATTTAAAACATGCAAACTAAAGGATCAAGGTCAAGTTGTATACCTTGGATCTAGAGTTAACATTGTAATGCGTGATTCTAGAATAGGTCAAAGAACTTGTATAAAAAGATGCTCAATCAATTATGAATATGTTGTTCGACGATGATTGTAGCCTCTAAGAGAATCTAAGGTTTAGACAAGAGAATTCATGCAGAAGCATAGACAAAGATTAAATCTATTTTCAAGAACAAGAACCAAGGCTACCAACAAGCAGGAAAATGTATTAATCAATCACTATAGGTGATATTCATAATATGTAAGCTTTAATGGATCTATGATTAGAAATTATAGATTGCATACAGTCAAGTCATACATATTGTACACACTCTAACAAGTGTAGTACACTTAAGAAATGCTTTCAAGGAAAGTGTATTTAACAATCCTATTGTAAATCTCTTAATCGAGTGCACACTACATCAGTGTTGCTAAAGCTCTTAACAAAGTAGATCCTAACAGGTCTCCACATTAATACTCCTAACAAGGTACATCATTAGAAGTGATCAAATTGTAAGCCTTAATTGGCTCCCTTCCAATCTACAGATAGTGAATTTTTGTGGGTGCCATCCCCACCACAGTTTTTACTTCATAACAGGAGTTTTCTGTGATATCATATCTTGTGTTATGTGTCTATTACTTTCATGAATGTTTCTAAGAATGTTACATACAATTAAGTTTATGAATTAATATTACATGCATAAGAAAGAACACCAGATTTGGTCAGTAATACAATATATATTGATTGCTAATGAAGTAAGGTGAAAAGTGTTAAAAGTTTTAGAGGTACCGATTCACCCCTCCCCTCTCAGTACTACTTCCCATTAATCCCAAAAATTGGTATCAGAGCTGGATCTCTCACTTTATTGAAAATTTTAAATACTTAAGAGAAAAGATCATACAATGGAGAAGTACAAGCTTGACAAAAATATTGAGAATCAGAAGATAGAAATACAAATCTTCTTTGAGCAATACAAGGTTGCAAGAATTAAGATGAGAGAGCTATTGGATGAGAGAAAAGGTATGGAAACTTAGAGCAATGAAAAATATTATCAATAAGAAGAGATACTATATTTCTTTGAATCATCAGAATCTTCAACTAGAAAATTATCAGACACATCAGAAGAAAACATCACAAATCTAAAGGAGATCAATCAACATCTGACAGAGCAAATCAAGATGCCGCAAATCAGTCAAGAGACCCAGATGGTAAGAATGATTGATGTGATGAGTTCTGCTAAACAGGCTAAAATAGAAAGAACATTGGCTATTTATGATAGGAGGAAGATTATAGAGAAGCTACAAGAAGAGGAGTCATAAATTCAAAGATATGTTGAGCATCACCATGAGATTACAAATCAGATTATTCTTATTAGTCAAGAAGCAAACAAAATGAATATGGAACATATTGAAAGAATATAGACTATCGATAAACTAAGAGAAGAGAATGAAAAACTAAAGCATGAGGCTAGAATTTAGCAACAACATAATGAAATTATCAAAAAGGATGAAGAAAGAAATAAAAGAATGGATGAATTTATTAAAGGACAATGAAGAGTAAGCAACAACAACGGTCTAGGTTTTACCAAAAATGGAGAATCATCAAATCAATCCAATCCAAAGAATATTTATGAAAATCCAAGACCAAGAAAGCTTACATGCAATCACTATGGAAAGAAAGGCCATACATAAAATGTATGCATAGGAAAAATGAAAGGTATTCCTAAATCTACATCTTCATTCATAGGATTCTATTATAAATGTAACACGAAAGGACATAAAGCATATGAATGTAAGTCTGAGATGGAACAACCAAAGAATGAAACCTACATGGACTGTCATACATGCAAAATGAATGGGCACACAACTATTGAATGCTGGAAAAATAAAAGGCAAGCATGGAATCCTAAAGGTCAAGAAAATCCCTATCAACTGAAGATAATCGGTAATTAGTATGTATGGGACTACAATACTTGGACAAATTGTACAACATGTGGAAGATATGGTCACATTTCTACTAACTGTATGAGACAATGGACTAGAAATTATAGAGGCTGGACAAACCCTGGAATGACATGCTTACACTGTCATAAAGTTGGTCATCTCAAGAAAGACTGTAGAGACCGAATGACAGAGACAAGCATATATCCCAATGGAAACACCATTGAAGATATCCAGAGGGATAGAAATAAAATGTGGAGAAAAGATTCAAGAAATGATGAAGCTGGACTGAGCAATGCAAATGATGACACCCCATCCAATGGATCTGGTGACATCACCACCCCCACTTAAGAAAAACAAGTATGGAACTGCACTACACCAAGTCATATTTTGCATCAGTTCCATTATACAAATTGATAGATAGTCAAAATTTGCATGAATAAAGATGCATATTATGTTACTTGTTACAATTCTGAGAAAAAAACCCCATCGGTAAACACATACCAGAAAACATCAGTGAACATAAAAGGATGAGATGTCTACACTTACCAAGAATCATTGGTCAACACATAAAATGGCTAAGTCACTAATGTAAACTAACACCCACCGGTAAGGAAGAAAAGTTACAATGTTGTCTTGACACTATACTGAGATCCATCGGTGAAAGAAATAATCTTAACAACTATCCTGAGCATCATGTAAATACTGAGAATGATGTTTGCAAGTTTAACCAATGAACTCCATCTTCATGAACTGACGAGTTGTTGAGCATTTATGATAGACTTAGGGCAAAAGTCTATAAATACTCGATGGAAGCACTTCATTCTTCACACGTGAATTGAGAAAATATAGAAGAGTGAAAATAAATAAAAAAGAGAGTAGTTAGTAGAGCATCCCTGACTCGATCCAATGCACACTAAACCAGTCACTCACAAGCTACACAAATTGAAGTAAGTACCAAGCGTACCAAGAACTCTGTTATTATTTCTAAAAAAACCCTAAATTCGAAATACAATAGAAATGACTTCAAGAATAGCCAAATTGAAGAATGAAAAGAAGAATGTGGTTAAGTTAATAAAGAATAGCACTTGTGTGGAACCAAAATACAAGATATTTCCAAAGGTTGCCTCATAACCCGATGATTCTGGCACATTCTCAAAAATTCCACCTAGGATTTTGTTGATAGATGTTAGATCGTATACCACTGCAAGATTGCTGAGATTGGTGATCTGGAGATAGATGAAGCTTATAAGAAGCTATGTGATGACCAAGGGAACCTAAAGGAAGAACACAAGCACTTGCAAGTAAAAGGGATAACAAATTCCCTATATTTCTTGAGGGTTTCCAAAATCGACTGGATTTGGCTAGTACTAAGAAGAATGCATGATCAGAAGTTATGGTTGGATGAACCCAAATAGATTACAAAGTATGTATTACATGCGGTAATAGGTTACCCTATTACTAACAAACTAAAAGCTCACAAGCATCCCTCTTGACCAGAAGTTGAAAAACTCACCAATGCTGTATGGGATAATTGAGGACTTAAGGTGAAGACCATCACCAATGAGGAACTGAGGTTTGGTACATGTGTCATAGGGTACAAAATATTTCAAGCTAGCAGGCTAAACAACATAGCATCAATAAAAGTAAGCACAACTTACAATATTGTCATGAAAGGAATACAAATGGATCTATGTGAGATCCTATTGAAGCAACTTGATGAAAATATGACAACAATCAGGTCCGCCAGGACAAACACATGTAAGTTTGGCTCACTTATAATGTGTATATTCTTTTATTTTCAAGAATAATTTCCTTCAATTGGAAAAGTGAAGTGGGACACCACCAAGCCAATCACATTAAAAATAAATGACCTTATCAAGTCACTAGGTGACAACTTTGATTCAGTGATGACTGAATACTTCCTTGATTTCAAGGAAAAGATGATGGAGAGAGTAAGGATCCCTAAACAGTTAATTGAAAAGCATAAGGAAGAGATATGCTTTATGGTGGATTCATATTTTACCCATATTAAGCTAGTTGTACCAAGGACAGCCTGGTTACCACCACTTGACTATGAGATAAACATAGATCAAGCAACAAATGCAATTGATGCACTGTTGAATGAACCACTTGATAGTAAGAAACAAAGATTTGGAACATATGAAGAGGCCAAGACTAAAATAAAAATGGGCTGAGTCATAAAGAAGAATGTCAACAAGAAAAACAAGATGGTAAAGAATCTTGAGAAGTTGATGTCATCAAATGAGGAGGAGAAAGAACAAATAGAGGACACTGAGGGATAGGGTGCCATAGGTGAAGAGGAAGATAAGAAAGCAATAGATTCTGAAGCCACAGAGTCTAATGTGCCTCCACCTCCAACCAAGAAACCAAGGAATACAATAGATCAGAGGACAAGGAGCCAAACTCCAAAGGAAGATGCTACACCTCTTACGAAACATCAAGTAAGGACCTATAAGAGGAAGCAACAAACAGATAAGAAACCACCTACCAAAAGGAGGAGAAGACTCAACAGAACCAAAGCTAAGATTGAGGACTCAAAATAGGATGAGCTTGACGAAACTAAGAAGAGCTTAATCCCTCAAACAATTGATGAGGTTTTTGATTCAATTGCTACAATAGGTACCATGACTGAAAGGAAAATAAGACAATGGGTAAAGCTAGAGCCTGAGGACCAAATTAAAATAGAAGATGCAATAATCAGGTCTATGGTTAGGTTTAAATATGTACCATCTGAGTTTGCTGACAAAATAACCAAAGAACTGAGTGACAAAATTTTAGCACGATAGTCTTATGCTTTGCACTCAGAAAAGGAAGCAAGGGAGAGGATACTTGTAACACTCATGCCTCCCGAATCCAAAATGGAAGAGATAAAAGAAATGATGAAAAAGAATTCCAATAAATTTTTGGCAAAGACAAGAGCCTACAAGGTGTTATAGGGGAAGCTCATAGAGCTTGATAGCATGACAAATTCTAAATGGAGAGAAATTCTTGATCTACCTGCAGAATCAACAAGCTATGAGAATCCACTACTTCTCACTGAGACACCTCATATAGAGGAGCAGAAAGAAAATGCAAGTCCAGAGCACATTTCTTTGGAAAATATGGAAGATAATGAGCCCATTGACTTAGATAAAGTCATGGATGATCTTGAAATTCAAGATATTACTCACTATGATTTTGATAAGGATCCAAAGAAGGATGATGATGTAATATTCATATCTCTTAAGGATCAAGAAAAGAAACAAGCATTGAAGACACTAGAAAAAAAGGACATGGATGTTACTGATGAAACATGGCCAAACACTTTAATCATTGACATAAAAAGACTGGACCCTACAGAACAAATTCAAAAGGATGAAGATCTTACTATTCAACAAGCTCAAACTGACAAAAAGGACACAACTAAAGATGTAACACAGGTTAGCACACAAAATAATATCCCAGTATTGATGAAGACAATCAATATGATAGAAGGACAAGAAGAATCTACTACAGATACAAGCATAACCAAAGACAAGGGTGATGTAGAAACAAAGGATACAAAAGATGAATCTAAAGATACAACTGTAGAACAAGCTACTACCGATAATCAACAAGGTAAGTCTACTGATCAGAATCAAGAAGAAGAAAAACAAGTAGAAGAGGATAAGAAGAAGGAGAAGAGTGAATATGAAAAGATAGATGATACAAAAAAGAAAATGGAAGAGAAATCTTCTGATACACCCAAGGTTGATGAAGAGACATCTTCACCTAACTGACAGGTGAACACCGAGCAGAAAGTACAAGAAGTTTCATCTACTAATGCTTCACTGAGAACCTCAGAGAAAAAAAAGGAACTAGCAATGGTAGTTCATACATATGCTTCTACACAAGTCTCAAGGAAGAAACAAAAGAGCAAGATAAAAAATCTAGTCACTCAGGATGAAATAATTGAGATTCTAGTATGTGATCCTAGAACATTGGATCCTACTGAGTTAACAAAGTATGTTATAATTTGTGAGAGGAAAGCTATCCAAGATAAGCTGAGAAAGGCCAAAAAAGAACCAAAGGTACTTGATGTTGCAAAAGGAATCCTCCAAAAAATTGTACCTGATACAAATGTTGATCAAACAACTCCCATACTTGATTAATTAGTGGTTCTCACCGACACTATCACATCTTAGAATATAGATTCTGAAAAGGCTATGGAAGCAAGACTTGAGAAGAAATTTGAATTCAAGTTAGCAGAGAAAATAAGCCAACAAGTGGCATTGAACATGGTGAAGCTATCTAAACTGGTAAGCACATTGGACCCTATAATTTCATAAGCTATAGCCACAATTCAAAAATTGTGCACATTGGATCAACTCACCAAGGAGTATACTAAAAAGATAGCACAAATTGATGCTGATCTTCAAGCTAGTGCACAAGGTCTCACAAACACTGAAGATGAAATCAAATTGCACCATGAATAGCTCAAGAAAGCTAGGAAGCTGAGACAGGATATTCAAATTGCAGAAACAAAGTTCAGAGATGAGGTGAATGAGCTTCAAGCTCAACTTTTACCAACTCTCACATTACTGCAACAACATATGACATAGGCAAGAACACTTATTGCCACCCCAAAAATGTCTATCCTAGACAACATTTATGATATGCATGCCAGGACTTCACTAGAACACATGGCAGTAGAAACTCTCAAAGAGAAATGGGAGAAAATGATGGAAGATATCTAGAACAGTCACTTCCACATACTTGATAATCTATAAGTTGCACACTTTTGTCACATTTTTGACAACTTATAAGTTATACATTTTTGTCATGATTATCCAAAAAGGGGGAAATGATATGTACAGTCAGTAATCTTATATCATTAAAAAGAGGAAATATTATGAAAAAAGGGGAATGTATAGTACAAAAGCAAGTATACATGTCATATACTTATACTATACTGATGCATACATTTAGGGGGAGTCATATCATGAAAAGGATATATACATGGTGAACATATACTTTAGTATTTTGTACATATCAGTTTTTGATACTAATGTCAAAGGGGGAGATTAAAGACATTATATTTTTCCATTAGTATATGTAAGGAAAAACATGATAAACACCGTTGGTTAATACTACACTGACAAACAGGGTGCAACACTACCCAACACCAAAGTTACCGATATGCTAAGTACAAAGCATCCTGATGCAACACTATTTAGTGTTAACCAATGAAAGAAAAGATAAAGGAACCTGATGAGTAACCAATAGTGCAACCCAAAGAAACAGTCAAGAGTGGAACTCAACAGATCAAGGGAACCCGACGAATAGTTAAAAGAAGGAACACTAAAAGAATTTTAGTTCACATCGACAATCAGATACTGAGAGTCAGCTACATCCCAAAAAAATGGATCTGACTTCCATGTCAGATAAATCACTGAAGTTTTATATTTAGCTTCTTGATTTGTTTTAAATCCATTATTTAAGGGAAAAGAAATGTAATTACTATTGTTTTTACCAGTCTAACTGATTTAAAACATGCAAACTAAAGGATCAAGGTCAAGCTGTATACCTTGGATCTAGAGTTAACATTGTAATGCGTGATTCTAGAATAGGTCAAAGAACTTGTATAAATATATGCTCAATCAATTGTGAACATGTTGTTCCATGATGATTTAAGCCTCTGAGAGCATCTAAGGTTTAGACAAGAAAATTCATGTAGAAGCATAGACAAAGATCAAATCAGTTTTCAAGAACAAGAACCAAGGCTACCAACACGTAGGAAAAGGTATTAATCAATCACTATAGGTGATATTCATAATTTGTAAGCTTTAATGGATCTGTGATCAATAATTATAGATTGCATACAGTTAAGTTATACATATTGTACACATTCTAACAAGTGTAGTACACTTAAGAAATCCTTTCAAGGAAGGTGGATTTAACAATCCTATTGTAAATCTCTTAGCAGAGTGCACACTACATCAATGTTGCTAAAGCTCTTAATAGAGTAGATCCTAACAGGTCTCCACATTAATAATCCTAATAGGGTAGATCATCAAATGTGATCAAATTGTAAGCCTTAACCAGCTCCCTTCCAATCTGTAGATAGTGAAGTTTTGTGGGTGTCATCCCCACTGCAGTTTTTACTTCCTAACATGAGTTTTCTGTGATATCATATCTTGTGTTATGTGTCTATTACTTTCATGAATGTTTCTAAGAATGTTACATACAATTAAGCTTATGAATTAATATTACATGCATAAGAAAGAACATCAGATTTGGTTGGTAATACAATAAAGATTGATTGCTAATGAAGTAAGGTAAAAAGTGTTAAAAGTTTTAAAGGTACTGATTCACCCCTCCCCTCTCAGTACTACTTCCCATTAATCCCAACAATTGTGTCCACCCCCCTTTAGTGATAATGAATTGGTGTACAATTGTGATGGTAGGGAAGATGTTACCTTTCATTTTTCCAGTCAGTGCTTCCTCTTGTAGCCCACCCATTTGTCTAAGTATTTCTGCAAGGCCTATCTTAAGTGGAACTCTATATGGGAGCACATTTGGAGTTCCTTTGAAATCGTAAACCCTAATGACTGTTGAAACATGATATAAAATGAAGTCAGCCCAGTTGTGAACAATCTGAAAATCTTTAACATATTCCTTTGGTCTCAAAATATTTAACAAATCTTTGTGAATTCTTGGGTTATCTATGCACAATAGTGCTTTGAGCCTAGAGGCAAAACATTTGTCAAAATTGATAAACTGGCCTCTTTCCTATCCCAAGACAAATTTGTACTCCATAATTGAACTAAAATTTCTTCATCATCTTTAAATCTCATAAGATCCATTTCTTGCTCAAAATAATCAACATTTTTGTAAAGGATCACGTGCATCAGCATGGAGTACCATCCAAATGGCCTAACATTTTTTTCCTCTTTTATGCCTATTAAACCCTAGTGAATCAATTCAAAAATATGAGTAGCTGTATCATCTTAAAATGGAAGAAATTCCATGTTAAGAATGTTTAGCCCTCCTTAGGGGATGTTTTTTACCACCATCACATTGTCCCCTCATTTCTGCATCATCTCTTGCTTCTCTGCCAGTTTAGGACCCTGATTGGGCCTCTCTGGGAACCTTCCATCCCAACTGGCATGTTTTCTAGGGGTCCTGACCCCCTGGGTCAAGGTCAACCTTGACCTTGACCTAGGTCAAGGATGACCTTGAACTTGACCTAGGTAAAGGATAAACTTGACCTTGACCTGGGTCCCCCTTTCAAATCTGGAAGTCTGTCAGCTGTCGGAGGTCATCAAAAATTCATTTCCCGCTTTCGGGTTGACTATTTTGGGTTTCAAAGCAGAAAATATTAAATTATATTTAATATATAGGTCCTCTTCTAGGGGAATGGGTCCAATTGAAATTTAATTCTCCTATTTCAGCCTCTCTAAAAGATTGTGCCCTAGTTTCATATAAAAGGAAGTTTTTTCTTCTCATTTTCTCTAAGTCAAGTGAAGCAATAATCATCAAAAGTCAAGTTAAGCACTAATTCTATCCAAGTGAAATCAAGAAAGAAGACATCAAACAGAAATATCAAGAATCCACTTGTTATACATGGTTTCAAGCATTCAAAGTGTTTAAGTCTTCCTCTCAAGCATTCAAGTTCTCCATTGAAGATCAAGGATTCAAGCTTTCAAGCCTTTGAAGGGATTTGGTTCAAGAATTTAAGATTCATCATTCAAACCCTAGATCTAGCCATCATGGTGGTGTGATCTTCCTTCAAGATCCTTTGTGCATCCTTAAGACTCATTCATTCTCTCTTCAAGGTGGATTCCAAGCATGCAATCATGGAGGTTTATGGTTTCTAATTGAGTCCAAACTTTCATATCTACATACTTGTTTACATTCAAAATACAATTACATATCTATTTGAATATCATAGCCTCATTATTAGATTTGCTTCTACTACTTGCAAGCATTCTTTATTTCAATTATTGATTTCAAGGTTAATTCCTAAATCAGGGTTTGACTAAGGCAAACCCCTCCCCCCAAAAAACAAACCATTTTTCTTGTAGGTACAGGTTTGGAATAGCATATTAGGACAGAGATTCGGATACCCTTTTCAGCAAACTTCTGGGTTCCAAAAGAAAAATTTCATTCTAAGACTTTTAGGTTGATTGTGACCTATGGCACAATCGTAAATTCTAGAAAATGGTGACATTGACTTGAGGGTACAAATCATAACTATCTCAGAATGGAAAAAGATTTTTGGGTTTTGTCCGTCTCTGCGTTTCTATTCCAAATTTGGTCTCAAATTTTCTAGAAACTGAACACAAGCTTCAGAAAACAACATTATTCAGATCTGCAATATTCAAAGGTTAGTACATTTCTCCTATTCAATTCAATTAAAATATACACATATTCTCTTCTATAAAATGAGAATGAGGGTTTCTCTCTTTAATCCATATCCTTAATAGGTTGATTCATTTATGCATTGATCCTTTCTTTAGGGTTAATCAATTTGGATCTTCCCTTTAAGAAATTTGGGACTAAAAGAACAATCCTACCCTCCTCACACACATTTACATTATATATATATATATATAACATTTTGGTGAACTTGCGATAGACAACTCTTTCTTTTTGGTGTTAGATTTACATCTTTTATGCTAGATCTTGCATGCATACTACATTAGTTTTCTTTTATGCTCTTGCATTTCAAAATACAAAAAAAGAATCTACATAATCATAAAAATATAAAAACACTTCTTGCATTTCATTCACTATGAAGATCTTTAAGATTCTTTAGGGGATGGCTATTTTTCTCATTATGTTACTTTTAGCATCTCTCTATAGTAATTATGATGTTTATGAGAGTATCATCCATTTCATCATGTTTGTTAACCTTCATGTTTCACTTGCTTATGCTATTTTGAGATTAACTAATACTGCTATTCCTACTTTCAAAACTTTCATCAAGGATTTATGTAGTGGACTTATTAATCTTTTGGATTATGTGAAGAATTGGGTAGATGATACCCTACCTCCTAATCTTCCTACTCCTATCATGCCAAATCTAGCTCCTAATCTTCCTAATCCTAATCCTATCAATCCTAATCCAATTCCAAATATTCCTATTTCTGTTTCTCCATCTTCAATCCCTATCTCCTCCCACATTTATGATGGGCCTCAAGCGAGGGTTCATGATAATGATGTTCGAGAATTCTTTCATTTACCTTCTCCTCCCTACCCAATCCATGATGATATTAAAGGGAAAAACAAAGAAACCTCTTCTAATCCTATCATTCCACCATACACAACATTTTCTCATGAACACCATAATCAATCTCCTCCTATCGAAGCTTTGCAAGATAGGTACACTACCAGATATACTATGGCGGATAAACAAGGCTATAAAGGTTTAGGGCTTGGTATCAATGAACAAGGCATTAAAAACCTGATTCATTCATCTCCTAAACAAGATATGCATGGTATAGGTTTCCCACCTCCTCCAATCAAGGTAGTGGATCTTAACCATCGTCCTCCTCTTCATATTCTTCTTCCAACACCTTCTTTAGATCACCCTGATACTCCTAAAGATGTGGCTAAGAAAGTGTATGTCCAATTAATGAATTCTAAGAAAGAAATCTTTAAACCTATTCTAAAAAAATTTGGATCATGTTTGTACTCTGATTTTGTAGGTAAAACAACACATTTCATCTTTGTTTTAGTGTGGAGCAAGTTCAAAAATTTCTTCTATCTTCTATCTATTATTCTCTTAGTATTTTTGAAGCTCTCATTTTGAGCCAAATCTGACTGTACCATTGCGTCAGAAGCATCATTTTGGTTGAAAATGATTGTAAACATGCCTATACTTGTCAAAAGTTGAATCTATGGCAAAAATATTCTGCCCAAAGAGGCCGTACAACCCGTTGCATAGAAATCGAGGTAGATTTTAGATTTTTCTGCACGCAGCCTGAGGCAGATTTTTTGAAAAAATAAAAATAAATAAATAAATAAAAATAAAAATAAAAAATCAAATTTTTTCACTATGTTAAATTTGACGGCCATCAAACCATCATTCCCATGGCTTTCTATCACAGCCACAAAACCGTCAAATTTAAACTCGCAGGTTGATGACATCAGCAGGGTTTGAAATTTTTTTAGCTTTCACCATTGAGCTTTTTGAATTTGTAGTCTAACTTTAAATGATCATATCTTATTCATTTTAGGTCCAAATTGAGTGAAATTTTTTTTGATTTTGGGTAGAATTGTCTGAATATTTCTAGATTTGTCTTAGTTTCTAGATTTTAGTCATAGATTTATCAGAAATTTCAGGTTTTCATCACTATACCTGTCTAATCCTGCATTTTGCAACTTCCAGAGCCTCGTACAGGCTCATACGGTAACATTTTTGAGTGCAATTTTTTTGAAAGTGCATGATTTTTTATCTACTTTCTAAATATGTGATCAGATTTAGGATTTTCTATTTTTTTTAATGCTGACAAGTTTTGGGCTTTGTTTTTCTCTGATTATCTTATTTATTACAACCTAACAGTGGTTTGCAGGATGCTGAGATAAAGAAAGAGCCATCATAAACTTCTAACATGTTTATTGGAGGATGTTGAAATGAAGAAAGGCATTACAAACTACTAATGGGTTTATTGCAGGACGTTTGTCAAAGACCTTGCGTGTTTTCACAACTTATATCTATTTTTGGTAGTTAAAACACACTTTGATTGGTGCTTAAAATGAATCATTGTCTTGCGTGATTGAAGTGTTTTTTAGATTGTAATCCTAAGAACTACATGAACATATCCTCTCCCCTCGCCTTTATGGATCTTGGGTGTAAGAGAAATTCATGTGATTCTTCTAGAGTGGCTACCTCCCAAGAGCTTTAGCAGAGCCAGTGAGAGTGGATGCCCAACCGGTAACAGGCTAAAGCCAAGCCCTTCCAAACCGGTATACAAAAAATGTTATTGTGATTAATGTCACAATAGATAGGTGTGAATTCGTTGTGGCAACCAAAATCTCCTCCAGTACCCTAGTGGTGCGTTAAAGTCCTGACATCGTTAAGGTGAAAGCCTTGCTTTGAATGGATTGGGAGAGCCCCCTTTATTGGGAAAATGACTTGATCACAACCACCTAAACGGATGTCCTTACTATTGTTCTAGTTTTCCAAAAAACCCTCTATCTGTTGGCGCAGAAGGTCAGAGACTGACTAAGATGCCCCACATTCTTACGACTTTTAGTAGAGATAATAGCCCTTTGGGAAGTAATTCCTTTGGGGTCTGAAGCTTGGTATGCCTGAGAAGTGAGTGCATATGTAAGGAAGAGCCCGTGCTTCCAAGCTTCTAAGTTATCCTCTAAGAGTAAGCGTAGCTAAACTTTGGTTAAAGTGGGGATTCAACAGATATTGTCCTGGCTATCCTAGGGTTGTGATGTTCTTGTTCTGGTACTATAAACATTCTATTTAATGTGTTTTGCATGGGTGTATCATTTGAACAAATCAAAACTATCGTCAAAACACACAAACTGTCAATCTTGAACATGTCCAAAACAATCTGTAACTTGAACTATCTATCAAAAAACAACATGATTTCATCTTGGAAAACACAAACTGGTCTTAATAGTATGATTCTGTAAATGTCTTTTTTTCAACATTTGCATAGTTTCGTGTGAAATTTCTATATCTTCTCATTATTCGGTGAGAATCTTCACGCGATATGTATTATAATGTTGCGCGATATTTGGCAATAGTGCCATTATTCTGTCATTCTTTTTTGTCAAACCGATGTCATTCTTCACGTGAAACAAGCATTTCTTCATGCGGTTCGGTGAGAAACTTCACGCGACAGAGCATTTCATCGCGTGAAACTGCAGTCTTTTGTCCAAAACAATGAGTTAAAATCTATCATTCAGTTATACTTCTATCAAATTTGATCTCTGATATGGGTCTATTTTTCTGCCATTCATCTTCACACAGTCTAAAACTTGGTTTCTTGGGTTGAGAACTACGTGATTCTTTCTTAAACTAGTCTTGTCTCACGTCTTTTTGATTTATTTCATCTGTGTCATCATGCCTTGTGTCACAATAGTCATCTCTTGGCTTTTTTTAGCCTCACCTTAGATGATTTGCACCAAGGATACTTCACCTTTTGGCACATTCTGTGCAATTACTTTGAGACAGTTTCAAGTTTGGTCCTAGTTCACATTCCTTGTTCAAAACTTTGTCTATGACTGTCACAACTCGAAGTGGCAAAACATTTCCTTCAATCAATCAAGATGAATCTGTACTTTCCACACCATTATCGGCTACATATAGTGAGGAATCATCTCAATCTCCCTCCCTGGTACGATGACCTTACAATAAAAGGTCATTTCCTGTGGATCTTAGTAGGGTTTGAAACCCTTTGTTCCAAGAAGACCCAAATTTAGAGAACACTCAATATTTTCATACCAAGTCTTTACACCTTGAATCCTTGCATTTTGGCAAGATGGCAGATCATAACCAATCAGGTGGTGAGGTTAGTAGAACTGACCTCTTTATAAATTGGGGTAAGTCCCATTTTGAAGACCCCCCTAACAATGTAGAAGTTGAAATCACTCAAGAAGATATTACACACGCTTGTGCTAACAAAGAATTCTACAAAATGATGGGAATTCTAGTAGCTGAGGAAAAAGAAAAATTCATTCTTGAACTAGCCAATCAAGGGGCTAAATTACCTTCCGATTATGCTTTAGAAACACTTGTTGAGAAAGAGGAAGAAACTGAAAATTCCCATTTGCGTAAAGAAATGCAAACTATGTGAGAGCAACTCTCTCAACTCTTGAAAGAGAAAGACAAACCTGTTAAACAATTCATGTTGGAAAGCATCTGTCCTTTCCCATTTGATAAAGATCTTCACATGCCTCCTTTTCCCAAAGGAGTTGAACTTTCTAAATATGACAAATACTTGGGTACATCTGACCCTCAAGACCATTTGAGAGAGTTTGGTGCTCTCTCCATGGAATTCATGCATGACACAACCTATCTTAAGCATATTTTCCCATGTAGTTTGGGAGGATCAGCTATGGAATGGTTATCTAGACTACCAACTGGCATCAAGACCTTTGACAAAATTGCCAATTTATTTCTACAACATTATTCTCACAACATCCAACATCTGGTTCATATTCGAGATCTTTGCAACCTGAAACAAAATAATAGGGAATCCTTCTTGGCATTTCTCCAAAGATGGAGACAACTCTACACATGATATTCTCGCAAGATACCTAAGTCTGAAAAGTTGGACATCTTTCTCGATAATCTTCTCCCCAACTTTGGGTATCAAGTACAGCTACAAGGTCCTCTAACCTTTGATGATATGATAAAAAAAGCTATAAGAATCAAGACATTTATGATCAAGAAAGGAGAATTGACCTTACACAAGGAAAATAAACAAGGGTCTTCTTCCTCAAGCAAAGATAAATCCAAATTTCCCAACAAGAACCAAAATTTTGTGAATGATGGTGTTGTAGACAATGTGACTGCTAAGCCTTCCAAGGCTACCTTTAATCTCACTACCATGATGCAAGCGGCCAAAGCCACTGAACACGCTG
The DNA here is from genome assembly GCA_018584345.1 of Thuja plicata. Taxonomy (NCBI): domain Eukaryota; kingdom Viridiplantae; phylum Streptophyta; class Pinopsida; order Cupressales; family Cupressaceae; genus Thuja; species Thuja plicata. The sequence continues at coordinate 1,967,541 of MU228138.1, forward strand.
TGGCAGAATCCAAACCAAGTACTTCATCATTTTCTAAATCTAAACCTTGGGCTCCTAGGCCCAAGCGTGAGTTTACACCTTTAGGAGAACCTCTCGAGGTAGTTTAAAGACTCTTATAGACAACAATTTACTTACTCCATTGGCTAATCCATGACCTTATGATCTGCAACCAAGACCCTCTTGGTGGAATGAATCCACTTATTGTGATTTTCACCAAAACAAAGGTCATAAAATAGCTACTTGTTTTAAGTTGCAGCATATAATCCAGGATCTCATTGATAGTGAAGTTATTGCTGTGGGAAGTCACAACAAAAACTCTAATCACCAAGCTTTCAAGGATCCATTTCCTCCTCATGGGAAAGGTGAATCATCTAAAGGCAAAAATATAGATGCTAAGGTCAACTATACTTACACCAATAATGACAATGTCATTAATATGGTTGAACCTGTTGACACTGAATACTGTAATGTCCTCATTCTTAAGGGAAAGGAAGATAATTCTAAGTCCAAAACACCTTTCGTATTGCGAGGGTCTACACCTCAGTCTTCTGAACAAAGTCAGTCTCAAGTGAGTGCTAATATTGTTACTCGATCTCACGCTAAAGTCATTCTTAAAGGCCCTAAGCCTTCTATATCTACATCAACTCAACCTTTAGACAAAGCTAAGGTTGATTATGCTACTAATAATCCCAAAGTGGGTTCCTCATCTAATGCTACCAATTACAACATTCTGGATCAATTGCAACGTACTAATGCTCAGATAACTATTTTTGAGCTCCTGAAAATCTCCCCTACTCACAGGGAAATCTTGGACAAAGCCCTCACTAAGGAAAATGTCACAAAAGATCTTGATCTCAACCAGTTTCAATCTATGGTAGGTCACTTGACCTCCTCACATTACTTGTCTTTCTCTGAGGAAGATGACCATTTTTTGAGTCACCCACATAATAATCCTCTGCACATTAAAGTCATGATAGGTCCAAAGCGTGTTTGCCATGTTCTCATAGATAACGGTGCTGGCCTAAATATCTTCTCTACTATTTTCCTTATTGAGTTAGGCTATGGTGAAGATTGCATTGATGCTCGCAAAAAGATTACCATTAAAGCTTATGATGAGGAAGAACGTAAATCCAAGGGTTTAGTTGTATTGCCAATTAGAGTTGGTCCTGTTGAACGAGATGTTATCTATCAAGTGCTTGACATCCCTTTGGCATACAATATCCTGTTAGGAAGGCCATGGATCCATGAAATGCAAGCTATCCCTTCCAAATACCATCAGTGCATTAAGTTCCCATTCCAAGGTTCTAAAGTGACTATACCTGCTAATACATGCTATGATTGCAATGCCCTCACAAAATCTGCTGACATCCTTGTTCCTACCAACAGAGAATCTATTGAAATCCTTGAGGATAAATTAAAAGAAATGGAAAATAACTTGACTCTCAAAGAAACTGATATGGGAGGATATCAGATTGGACCTGTGTTATCTATTACACCTTTGCCTTTGTCTCCCCATTCTTTTGGGAGACCTTCTGAGAACACTAAACCTTCTATGGTTTCTCCTCCAACAAAGTATGGTGGTACCTTTGTACAAGCCATAGTACCATTAGAAGAAGAAGCTAAAAACAAAGATATCAAAGCTTGGATCTATAAAGGAGAAGACAATTATGAAAATACTCCTCCTTATGACATGAAACCTAAGTAATATGGTAAAGGTTTATCTATTATGCAACATTTTGGCTATAAAGGAGATGGTCCCATAGGCGTGAATCATAAGGGATTGATTGCACCACTTGAAGCTATTGGTCGGAGAACACGTGACTCTACAGGTATAGGCTTCCAGAAACTCACATTCCAATTGGGAATAAACAAGTTTGTGCCTCGAGAAGATAAGAAACCAACACCTAAAGAAACACCTACAAATTTAGAACCTGAAGACAACTCTGATGAGGATACTTTTCCTTATCCTATTCCACCAGACCTAGCAACATTCTTTGCTGGGCCATATAACTTTGTACCATGTGTCAATATAGTAGACACTGACAGTGATTCTGATACCAAAACTTCACTTGCTCCATTAACTTATGAGGAGTGGAAAAAGATATATACTCTAAATCCTAGTCATCAAGGTGATTTATACATACCACCACCCTTTCAAGAATAGTTTGACCATGAATTCTAGTCACTTCTCATTGCACAAGAGGCAACTGATGCTACAAACAATACTATGGTACCTAGGTCAATAGGTGCTCATCTAACCATAGCAGAGGTTCTAGGAAGAACTCATCCCAACTGGGGACAAAGATTTGATTTTACTCATGTTCTTGATATGACACCTAATGATGAAATGGACTCCCATGAATATGAGTTCGACAGCTTGTCATATGCCACTTCTGATAGAGATACAGATACAACAAATGCATATGAAAACCTTCTTGAAGTAGGTGAACGGTCTAGTGTAGGGTCACATGAGTCTGACTCCCTAGGTGTTAACATGTCATCTACTATGGTCGCTAGGAATCAAAGAAATTCAACTATACCTTTGGATGAGATCGCTTTGGGTCTCAACTTGCTTGTCCATGCCTTTGATGATTATTCCACGAACGCACTTGAGCCCATCACTCCTTTTTCACTTCGCCATCCTGAGCTTATAGACTGGAACTCTACCTCCCCATCTAATGAAGTCCTTACATTCCAGAATGATTACGCTCTTGCCTGTTACCGACATGCTGTCAAACCTATAACGTCTCCTACCAGCGAAGCAAGTGTCAACATGACTGAGGCTGACATCAAGAATCTTAGTCACAAATTAAAAAGAAGAAAAAATAGGCGCTCTGATGGTGAAAACCACCTTGTGGCAGTATCAAAGCCTAAAATAGTCAAAATAAAAGATGTATCCAAAGGTGAAAACCTCTCTGAGGTGCCTGCGGATGAGATACTTGATGCACTTCTGAGTCATTTTCAGGAAAGATCATCTATTCTTATTGAACCAACTCAACCTATCAACTTGGGTACAGAGGCAGAACCTTAGATTATTCACTTGGCCCAATCACTATCAGAGGTAGAAAAAGAGGAATTCACTACATTCTTCAGAAATAAAAAGATTAACTTTGCATGGAAATACTCAGACATGCCGGGATTAGACCCTAATCTAATCATGCATCATCTATCCATTGCACTAGGTGTTAAGCCCATCAAGAAGAAGCTTCACAAAATGCATCCACATGTAGCTCTACTTGTCAAAGCTGAATTGGAGAAATTGCTTAAGGCAGTGTTTATCAGAGTAATTGATTATGCAGAGTGGATCTCTAATATTGTTCTAGTATCGAAACATGATAAATCTATAAGAGTCTGCACAGACTTCAGAGACTTGAATTTGGCATGTCCTAAGGATTATTTTCCATTGCCTAATATTGATATGATCATAGATATGACAGCTGGGTATGAAATGTATTCACTAATGGATGGTTTCTCTGGTTATAACCAGATAAAAATTGCACTAGAGGACCAAGAGAAAATAACTTTCACATGTGCTTGGGGTACCTTCTGTTGGAATGTCATGCCCTTTGGACTCAAAAATGCCAGTGCTACATATCAGAGGCGGTTACCACCATATTTCATGACATGATGCATAAAATAATGGAAGATTATGTGGATGACACTTTAGCTAAAAGTATGCACCGAAAGAAACATCTTGCCGATCTAGGTCCTATACTAGATCGTAGGGAACAATTCAGTTTGAGACTTAACCGTAAGAAATGCACATTTGGTGTAACATATGGAAAATTACTTGGCTATACCATCTCTGCCAAAGGTATTGAAGTGGATCTTGAAAAAGTACAAGCTATTATGGAAATGCTGCCACTGAAAAATACCAGACAAATGAGAGGACTTCAAGGCTGACTAAAGTCTATCTGGCATTTTATCTCTCAACTAGCGGACAAGTCACAACCGTTTACCAAGACTTTGCACAAGGGTGTGGCTTATCAGTGGAATAAAGAATGTGTTGAAGGGTTCACACAAATCAAGCAGTATCTTGCAAACCCACCAATCTTGATGCCTCCCATTCATGGGAAGCCACCTATACTTTACATATCTGCTACGGATACATCATTGGGTGTCCAATTGGCTCAAGAAGATCAGCACCAGAAAGAAACGGCTATCTATTACATTAGTCAAACTCTAGTCTCCTATGAAATGAAATATTCTGCTATAGAGAAGGCTTGCCTTGTAGTGGTGTTTGCTTCACAAAAATTGTGACACTATATGATGGCTCACACTACACATCTAATTGCTAAAATTGACCCTATGAAATACTTTCTCAGTAAGGCTACCCTCACAGGTAGACTAGCTAAATGGGTCATGCTTCTCAGTGAGTTTGATATTGAATATGTTGAAAGGAAATCCATTAAGGGCCAAGCAATAGAAGATCAATTGGCAGAAGCACCTCTAGTTGATCATCAACCATTGCACATTGAATTTTTAGATGAGTCCATATTACTTCTTACACATCGCTCATGGACTATGTTTTTTGATGGTTCATTTACCCAACAAGGGTCAGGTGCTGGGATACTATTCATTACACCTCAATGGTACTCCTTACCAAAAGCATACAAAATGTTGTTTCCTTGTACAAACAACATTATTGATTACGAAGCCCTCATCAACGGTATGAAGATCGCCCTTGAGTGGTGCGTGGATGAACTAAATGTTCTTGGAGATTCCCAGTTGGTCATCAATCAGGTCAATGATATCTATCAGACACAAGACAATAAGTTGATACCTTATAAATGGTTGGTTGATGATCTTAAACAATATTTTACTCATATCACATTTCAACAGGTTCCGAGGGCAGATAACAAAGTGGTAGATGCCATGGCTACTCTGGCCTCTATTCTGCAAATGCCTGAAAATGATTTTAGGCATGAATTCCTGGTGGAGATGTTACGCTACCTAGCCTATGACTCCCCTGATTCCTAGATGATCTGTTCTATCATAGGACATGACTCGTCCCACTACCATCACATCTTCTCCTACCTACGTGACCAGATTATTCTGGACACTTACTCCTGGAATGAGAAACATCACCTAATCCGTAGTGCTTCACGGTTCATCATCATCGCTAATGACTTGTATAGATGTGGTCTAGACGGTACCCTCGTTAGGTGTTTAGAACCTGATAAATCCAAACAAGTTTTAGTAGAGGTGCATGAAGGCATCTGTGGGTCACACTCTAACGGCCTGACATTGGCCCGCAAAATTATTAGAGTTGGTTACTATTGGCCAGTTATGGAAAAAGAAGCAACACAGTTTGCTAAGTCATGTAAACAATGTCAATTACATGGAAACCTGATTCATTCTCCGGCCAAGGAGCTGATTCCATTCAATACTTTCTGGCCATTTCAACAATGGGCCTTTGATTTAGTGGGTCAGATCTACCCCTCTTCCTCCAATGGACATAAGTTTATCATTACAGCTACGGATTATTTTACTAAGTGGGTGGAGGCAGTCCCTCTCACTGTTGCCAGTGGCAAAATGGTAGCTATGTTTATTCTTAACTACATCATCTATAGGCATGGTGTACCCTTCGCAATTATCATAGATAATGGGGGACAATTTAAAAACAAGGATTTGATAGAGCTCTACTCTAAATTTAAAATTACTCAACACTGGTCTTCCATCTATTATCCTCAGGGTAATGGACAGGCAGAAGCTTCCAACAAAATAATCCTTAAGATCCTACATCGCATAGTACATAAGTCCAGATGAGATTGGCATCTCCAGATCAATCTAGCTCTTTGGGCATATAGGACAAGTATAAGAACACAAATAGGGGCTACACCCTATGCATTGGTTTACGAAGCAAATGCTGTGCTACCTATTGAGGTCGAGATTCCTTCTTTGTGAGTCTCTTTGAAGGGCCTCATTACTGATGAAGATACTAGAATATATCAGCTACAAGAGCTAGAATTACTTGATGAATGTCGCCAAGTGGCATTCAATCACCTAAGAGAATACCAAAAGAGGATGTCTAAAAGCTATAACAAGAAGGTCAGACCAAGGGATTTCCAAGCCGGTGACCTTGTTTTGAGGGAGAACCCTAAGAATCAGCAACATCAGGTCCAGAAAGGCAAGTTTGAACCTAATTGGCTCGGTCCATATATTGTTACTAAAGTGTTTGCATCTGGTACCTATCAAATCTCTACTACTAAAGGAGAACAACTCAAAGATCCCATCAACGCTCTTCATCTGAAGCGGTTCTACAACTGAGACATCTTCAGTATGCTCAAGTATATACTAAAGTCCTAAAAAAATCCTAAAAATCTGAAAAAGTCCTAAAAAAAATGATCATCTTAGTGAAAACCTAGTGATAGGCGCTTTGATGTATCTCCAAAAAAATCATATATTTCAAAAAATACAAAAAAATTAAAAAATTGAAAAATACAAAAAAAAAGAGAAAAAGAGAAAAAGTGCCATTGATGAAAACCTGGCAAACAGGCGTCATGGTAGCAAAAAAAGAATTTCTGCCAAGAAGGTGAAAACCAGGTAAGTAGGCCCCTCTTGTTCCACAATGCTACATCTATTGCAACACCATTTTGCTTCACGCATTTTCTTTCCTGCATTGCTGCTTCCCTGCTTTCATTTTCTTTCAGTTCCCGTCAAGACACCAACTCATATGGATTGAAACTGGTCATACTCTCAGGGCAATCCTCCTGATCTAGGGGGCACTGTCCTCTTATCTTTTAAGGATCTTCACATCAATCACCAGTGGTTCTCACTACGTCCACCTACTAATTTCTAGCTTATACTACGATCGCTTCATTTGAGCATCTCTCTCGCGTAAGTCACCAGTGGTTCTCACCGCATCTGCCTACTATCACTATTCTATTGAGATTGCTCATGTTTGTTACAGTTGGAGTTATCCTCACACACTCTATCTATTGATACTCATTCTTGATGATTCTATGCTTTAGTTTGTACATATCTTTTGGTCACTTTCGTGACACTCTAGGTTCCTTTGTGGACCCTCCTGGCTTGACTTTGATTTAGCGCCATACACTTGGGGGCATTCACATTTGGTTTGTCCTTTCAACATACATCAAGTTAGTCATCATTACTTGGGGGCATGGGCCCCCCATTTGATCACATCTTTTGTTTACACCCAAGTTAGTAATCTTGTCACTTCTTAAGGACAACTATCTACTGACAAAAACTGGTGTTTTTCAACACCACCATAAATAGTGTTTTTTAACACTATCTTTGGACACATCTGTGCTTTTTAACACACATCAGATATCTCAACCATAAACATCTATCAATAAAAATCAAACACAATGCAGTCACAAGCACAACGGTGTTTTTCAACACCTCTAAACATGAATATATTTGAAAACTTTGAAACTGGCTGAGCTATGCTTGAATATTTCTTTGTATGCTGTCTATTCTCATGAATTTCATTGATATTTTCTTTGTCTACTTCCTGTTGGTGTAGTCTCGATGATCCGGCAATGTAAAATAAATAGGGTGTATGTGATAAGAGCTCCCGCAATAAGGTGGAACAACCTCAAATCCCTCGATCTTGTTTATTTGTACGCTATGGTGAGGTCGGTACTATCTCCTTGCTTGTTATTGCTCTATTTGTTATTGTTTTTTTTGTTATTGATTTGTTTGTTTACGCATGATCACACTCATGGTTATCTTGGCTTTGAATGCCTTGATACTAGTGTACTCTTGCAACATTAACTGGAAATAATGTTCAGGTCATCTTGGCTTTTGTGCCCTGGTGCTTACATTTGTTTCCTACATTTCATCTGATGAAGAGTCATATTCATATCCTTATGGTTGCATTGTGGCCTAGTAAGGGTTGTATCGACTTTGATGTTCCAACAAAATGCTCAATGATGATAAATATACGATGGGTCTCACAACCATGTCCTAGAATTGCACCTTCATATTGCATCTAGCATAGGATTGCATTTTCATTCTAGACTTGCATTGTGACAATGATTCAGTGTTCTCTTCATTGCATTCTTCTAGGTTCATACTTTGGAGAGATCTTCTTCACCGTTTGCATTTCATCATGACTGCATAGGTGTTTGATCCTCGCTCTTGTTTCTTCACATGTTCTTTTGGTTAGCATTTGTCATCCTACATGAGATGTTAGTACCATATACATATTCATATTCACAATTCATAACCATCTATACATTACATTTACATTCTCATTTCCACATTGCATTTACATAAATCGTTTACATACATACACACATCTTTACATTCATACATGTGCATTTCATACATATCTTTCACACATGTTCATCCATTTGCTTACATTCTAATCATCTAAAACATCTAAGCATATAGGAAACATCTCATAAAAGACAATATACAATATGAGATGATACCAAAAGATGAGCTCATATATATATCTAATGTGTTGATACAAATACAAAATAGTGCTACTCGAGCATGATATATCTCAAAATGGTGATATAATACAAGGATGCCAACGCATCTGATACATCGTATGATCTCATCTCTATCTATCAAAATAGCGTAACTCTGGCCCTCTCCCTCGTCACCTAGAGGAGGTGGAGGTGGGGCCCTATCTAGTGGGGGTGCCATCTGCGCTCCCTTTGATCCTCTTGCATAGCTCAAAAATTGAGCCACCTGAGATGCCTCGTCCGGTACCGCACCTATATGTGATGCATAGTAATACGCTGCCTGTGCAGTATGATGCCACACCTCCTCCTAGGTCACCCGCAACTACTCTCGAAGATTTTGTATCTCCCTATCTCAGTCCATTAGTATGGCATCTTGTACAGCTACCTGTATGGTAAGGTCTCCATCCTGTCTAGTGAGCTATCTCACTCTCTCTTGTGCTCACCGCTGTGGGTCCTGCACTACCTCCTGCGCTATGTCCTGCGTAGCCTGATCCTCCTGCATGGGATCATCCTGCTGTCCCTCCTCCTGTGGAGGTACCTGCTACTCCTTGGTTAGCTGTGTTGTAGTCCATCTTTGAGACTGCCTAGTGCTGCCACTGCCGCTAGATCCAACATCCATCCCCATATGTCGGGCGGGGATGTCCATCTATACTATCCAGGGTCAAGGACCCTGTTGTGCCCTCTGCTGTGGAGGAGGCATCGGTACCTGCTGTGCCACCTGTGGCTGAACAACCTGCTGAGGTACCACCTACACTCAACCCGCTATACCCACTGGATCAGTAAACCTCAAAAAAGGGTGCATGATAAAGTGCTCCCTATACTCGGCGGTCACGCTGACATTTGCTATATCTTTGAGGTAGTCCCACTAAACTGGGACCAATGACCGGATATCTATCATTGTCCACCCCTGGTCTAACGGTGTCCCCTAGCCCCTCCTGACCTCATCGGCAAATCAAGAATACATTGTATACTCCTACGAGATGTCCTATGGGTGACCAAATTGCCGCCATACCCGCTTCTATGGGAATCTCTCAATGACTGTGATGGTGCAACCTATCATCGCACGAGAACAAAACATATGACTCAGCTGCTCCACTGCATCATCCCAGGCCTTGGTCAACCTCCAAGGCCTCCATATCACTGCTGCCAAGTCATCAAGCTAAGTTCGCCACTGATCAACCTTCCCAATGTGGGCTGGGTAATCATCCCCCTATACCTGTATATGTAGGGCTCTAAGGGCTGTCTCATGTCCTCACAAATGGGCCTGGTGATGGAAAGAAGCTCCTAAGCCCATACCTGTAATACAAATATGCCCGCAGCCATGCTCTTCACCTCCCAATAGGCGATCTCATGCATCTCATGATACATATGTGCCAGCATACACTAGCCCCATCTATAGTGTTGTAGTCGTGCCATCATCAGCTGTAGCATCCCGCCCCAGCCACACTCTAGACCGTGCTGTCCACAGTCAGGCATCAGGTAGCACCCAAGGAAGCATGCTAGTACCACTGGCAACCTATGGGTTTCCCCATACGAACCGATCAGATCCTCCCATGGGATCGCTCTGCCCATCACGAGGTCATCCTAAAAGACCTCTCTCAAAGCTGTTGTGCCCAACTTGGGCTGTGTCTCATACTCGACTCTGACCCCGATGAAAGGTATCCTCAGGATCCGATAGATATCCTCGGGAGTAATGGTCATCTCCCCCTATGGTAAGTAAAATGTGTTCATTTCTGAATGGAAACACTCAACCAAAGCTCCCAGTAGTCTGTGATTAACCTGAATCTCAGGTATATCACATAATGTGCTCAATCCCAATGTACCTATGTGTGCCATCTCAGCATCATCTAACTGAGATACCAATCTGCTGATCGCCAGATGATGTGATCTGAATGCTATATCCTGAAAGTCAACCTGCAAGACATGCAAACAACAAAGCACAATCAGTAATTGACAATGATCAAAGCATAATGTGATAAGAAAGCATTCAAGACATTCTATAGACATTAACGATGCTGACATATAAGCTATTGGACACGACACAGACTAATTTCATGCTCATTCAAACCACTTTTTCTCATGCGAGGTAGCAAAATTTCACACGAAGAAGTTCTCTTTCGCGTGAAGAAGTTCTTCGCATCGCACAATATTGACATTTCGCGCAATCTTTCATGTCTATTCACGTGAGGAAACACCCTATTAAGGGGTTTCTCGTGCAAAATTGGGTACTGACTAACGCAAGATTCGACACCGAGTCGCACGAAGGTGTCATTTTTTCACGTGAGCTTTCCCTACGGGGCACGCGAAGAAACTACTTCTTCGCGCGAAGACCTGTGACTCAAATTTTAAAAAAGTGGAAAAACATGCATAAAATTGACCAAAATGCATAAAATTTTAATTACAGAGAGGTTTGCCGACTACTTACAGGTGGTTCGTACATTGCGGGTCGGCTATGCCTCCTCGATCGCTCGAAACGATGACTGCTGTAGGGGACCACCATTTTATTTTCTACTCAGAGCTCTTTTCTCACAAAGTCAAAGGGTTGAAATGATTTGAAAATGACCCTTTTGTCCTTATATAGGTTTTGACCTAATTTTTTAAAGTGCTCCGTTTTGTGCAAAAATTACACCACTACCTAATTTGACCATCCTAAATCCATTTTCGTGATCGAAATTGAAATTTGACACCTCTGTATAGCTCAAAATCACATTTTAAAATTTTTGGGACCGACGCGATCAGACACTTGTGCAATCGACTTTCTGACATCGCTTTCTTGTTAGAATCTTATCATATCATCATTTTCTGTAATCTTTGACTTTTTTCATCAAAAGTCAACTCTAGTCAAACTTGGTCAAACCAGACCTCAAAATTACTCGAAATTGATTTTGAATCTTCTGCATTCTTCCATAATCTATTCTGAGTTCTTCTTGATCTCTGACTCAACATCTATTTGCAATTTTTTGCTCTCCATCATCATTATGATGTGTCATCTTTCTATTTCGCTCCCGAGGGGGCAGGATGATTACATCATTGAATCTATTTCAATCAATTTGATCTGATTTTCAAAAGTTCTCATCACTTGGGGCATGTTCAGTTTTTCGTACCTCACAGTCAAAACTGGATACTCCATAATTAATAAGGGCATCTTTGTTCCTTACATCTTGTCATCTTTTAAGTATTTGAGCAATTTAACTTAGATTCTTGAGGATCAAGCTCCGTTCTGGAGATGATTCTCAAAATCTATCTTTTGGGACAGGTATCGGGGCAATCTAACCCTGACTCCTGAAGGTTAAACCTCATTCTAGGGATAACCTTATGAAAGATATCCATCTTTTGGGACAGGTATCGGGGCA
>MU228138.1:1979703-1993392 GCA_018584345.1 Thuja plicata
CTTTTGGGACAGGTATCGGGGCAATCTAACCCTAACTCCTGAAGGTTAAGCCTCGTTCTGGGGATAACCTTGCGAAAGATATTTATCCATCTTTTGGGATAGGTATTGGGGAAATCTAACCCTGACTCCTGAAGGTTAAGCCTCATTCTGGGGATAACCTTGTGAAATATATTTATCCATCTTTTGGGACAGGTATTAGGGAAACCTAACCCTAACTCCTGAAGGTTAAGCCTCATTCTGGGGATAACCTTGTGAAAGATATTTATCCATCTTTTGGGATAGGTATCGAGGCAATCTAACCCTAACTCCTAAAGGTTAAGCCTCATTCTAGAGATAACCTTGTGAAATATATTTATCCATCTTTTGAGACAGGTATCGGGGCAATATAACCCTGACTCCTGAAGGTTAAGCCTCATTTTGGGGATAACCTTGTGAAAGATGTCAATCTAGCTAGTGTCTAGGTGATCTAACCTAGATATTGGGGGACTAAGCCTCATTATGGAGATAGTCCTAAAATCTCTATCCATCTTTTGAGACAGGTATCGAGGCAATCTAACCCTGACTCCTGAAGGTTGAACCTCATTCTGGGGATAATCTTGTGAAAGATATCTATTTGACCAATGTCTTGGAAACCTAACCTAGAATTCAGAGAGTCAAGCTTTGTTCTGGAGATGGCTCTAAAATCTTTACATCATCGATTTTCAAATCTATTCTTCTGTGCTTCAGGCATCAAACTATTCTTTGAATCAATGTGCTGCTCGCACATCAATTCAATGAGGGGCAAACTGTAACACCCCAAAATTGGCATCTTGCAACCCTAACCAATTTTGTTGCATTTGTCATTCTTCTGGATCATCAAAGTTCTATTGTACTAGGCAATTCTGAGTTTTAACTGACTCTACTCGACCTGAGTGTCAAATGTAGAAAATCCTAAATCTGCATTAATCATATATCATATTTAATTCCTAAATACCAATTGGCTAAACAAACCTTATGATCGAATTAATTTAATTAATAAAGTCCTAGCACTTTAATTAAATTAAATTCACCCTCTTTAGCTGAGACACATGAAAAAGGAATTAAATAATATTTAATTGTTAGATAAATATCCCCATTTCAATAATTGAATTTAATTATTCAAATAATTGAGAAAAAGCAATTATGAGGTCATATTTATTTAATTAATTGGATATTCTCTCAAAAAACTTATCTCTATTCAGAAATGGAAAGTTTGAATTAACTGTGCTTTAAAGAGAAAGAAAACAATTTAATTCAAATAAAATAGAATTAAATCAAAGAAAGAAAATAGTTAAAGCAGGAAGAAAACAATTTATTGTATTTTTTTTAATAAATCTTTATATTTTAAACTGGTTTTTCTATCTGTTTTATTTCAAAGAGGAAAGTTTCTATTCTGATCATCCCTGAGTCTATAAAAGAACTCTCATTCTTCATTCAAAACCCCCCACTCACTTTTATGCATTGTTAGAATACTGCATTATTGTCTCATTTCTTAATATCTCATATAGAATAATTTCATATTGTAATAAGATAGTTTCAATTTCTAGAATAGTTGCATTGAAAATCATGTCTTAGATTATCTTACATCTTTCAAATTCTTAGTATAATCTTTCATTATATTGCATTCATCATGATAAATCCTTCGTTCCTAGATTGGTCCATGGTTGTGAGACTCTTGTTCTGAGAGCAATTTCAAAAACCCCATGTGGATAGAAGGCAATAGGTCAAATCATGCAGGCAGACAGGATGAATAATCTCATATTCAGTCTTGTGTGTACCTGGTGAAGAAGGACTATGTTGAAGTGTATGGTGAATTAACAAGGCCAAATTTATCACATACAGCTCTCTCTAAATACAGATGTCCTTTTCATTATAGTAATACACATTTACTTGCTGATTGTGTGCATTTCAAATTATATGTTAGAGAAAGAGCTGCCTTAGGAATTATATCTCATTCCTGTGTAGTATTACAATTTCTTCATAATTTTGATATAGGGCATTCCCTTCATTATTCTATAAGTTAGATCATGGTTCTCCTCTTTTTCTTAACTAGGGGGTGAGAGGTATTTTATTCTAGTCTTCTAGGATCCATTATGCTCTTATTATGTACTTTGTTTTGAGTTTAATTGGTTATTCTTTATATATTCTATCCCTATAAATCTTTATAATCATTCATGATATATTTTCTAGGACATTTGTTTTGTAAAGATATCTCTTTGAACATACAATATCTCTTGATATAATTTGATATATCCTTTGCTTCCATCCCTGGGGGGAAAGGTATTTTCCTTCTTCTTCTATCTAAGGGTCTACTTTCCTTAGCTTAGCGGGATTTGTTTATCATACAACATTATTTCCTTAAAAAGATTTATGTTTTGAGTATGGATAGCCTCTTATATGAGACGTGATTGTCCTAGGTCATCACCTCTTCTTTATTTTTCAAACTATGCTTTTGATAAATTCTTTCCTTTGCTTTGGGTTAGAGTTTGACTCCATTCCGAGATTCCTCTTCCTCTTCATTGTAGGGGGCTAGGTGATCGAATCTTGGGTCCCTCTTTTCTTTAGAAGATGATATTTTATCTTAAGCACTCCTCTATGGTGGGGTCTTGATGATAAGATCTCTTCCTCTTTGAGGATCCTTTTTCCATATGCGACATATCCATTTCATGATTATCTATGTTCTTAGAGGTAAGGGTCAATAGTACTCTTTGCTAAGAATATAGTGTATATTGTTGTTAAGATGGATATCTGCTTACCTTGTGAAGTAGGTATCCTCTTTCTCTTCCTTATCCTGCCTAGTGGGTAGTCATGATAAGGAGGGGGGAATATATAGGGTCTCCCTTATATTATATTTTATTTTATTTTACATTTTACAAACATGCTAAATCCTCGGAAGGTAACACACATAAGTTGCTAAATCGTGAAGAGACACACATTTTTATTTTTATTTTTGCTAAATCCTCGGAAGGTAATGCACATAAGTTTCTAAATCCTGAAGAGATATGCATTTTTAATTTTACAATATGCTAAATCCTTGGAATTTAATGCACATAAGTTGCTAAATCCTGAAAAGACATGCATTTTACATTTTCCATAGTGATACAAGAATGTGGATCTATGGATATTTCAAAAGCCGTCAGAAGATGCATTACAATTACAAAACACAGCTTATGGGTGAACCTGTTGGGATCTCCCTCATCAGTGATTCATGGTAACGTGGGCATCTTACTAGGTGAGGTAATCACTATCTCTTTTCTCTCTTTTGCTTTCATGTTAGTAGGATTAGATCATGAAGCTGTGTTATCTATAGTGTTGCTCTTGTCATACTTATGTAATCATATATGTTTTCTATGATTGATTTATCTTTACTTCCATATCTTTATGCATGTATGTTGAGTTATAATCCTTGGTCTGGGGGATCATGTCCTTGACTTAGTGATGTTCTACCTCGTTGCGATCCACCAGAGTCTTTCTTATAACTTTACCACAAGCATGTTCGATTTCCATACTTCCGCTAAAGTGGGGGCTTAATGTATCATCTTAAAATGGAAGTAATTCCATGTTAAGAACATTTATCCCTCCTTAGGGGATTTTTTTGACCACCATCACATTGTCCCCTCATTTCTGCATCCTCTCCTACTTCTCTACCTATTTAGGACCCTGATTGGGCCTCTTGGGGCACTTTCCATCCCAACTGGCATGTTTTCCAGGGGTCTTGACCCCTAGGTCAAGGATGACCTCAACCTTGACCTAGGTCCCGCTTTCAAATATGGAAGTTTGTCAGCTGCCGGAGGCCATCAAAAATTCATTTCCTGCTTCCAGGTCAGCTGTTTTGGGTTCTGAAGTGGCAAATCTTAAATTATATTTAATATAGGTCCTCTTCTAAGGGCATGGGTCCAATTGGAATTTAATTCTCCTATGCCAGCCTCTCTAGAAGTTTGTACCCTAGTTTCATATAAAAGAAATTTTTCTCTTCTCATTTTCTCTAAGTCAAGTGAAGCAATAATCATCAAAAGTCAAGTCAAGCACTCATTCTCTCCAAGTGAAATCAAGAAAGAAGACATAAATAAAAAAGATCAAGAATCCATTTGTTCTACATGTTTTCAATCTCTCAAAGTGTTCAAGTCTTCATCTCAAGCAT
Source organism: Thuja plicata (assembly GCA_018584345.1). NCBI lineage: Eukaryota > Viridiplantae > Streptophyta > Pinopsida > Cupressales > Cupressaceae > Thuja > Thuja plicata. The sequence continues at coordinate 1,983,863 of MU228138.1, forward strand.
TCAAGTTCTCCATTGAAGATCAAGGATTCAAACTTTCAAGCCTTTGAAGGGATTTGGTTCAAGAATTTAAGATTCATCATTCAAACTCTAGATCTAGCCATCATGGTGGTGTGATCTTCCTTCAAGATCCTTTGTGCGTCGTCAAGACTCATTCATTCTCTCTTCAAGGTAGATTCCAAGCATGCAATCATGGAGGTTTATGGTTTCTAATTGAGTCCAAACTTTCAATCTACATACTTGTTTATATTCAAAATATAATTGCATATCTATTTGAATATCATAGCCTCATTATTAGATTTACTTCTACTACTTACAAGAATTATTTATTTCAATTATTGATTTCAAGGTTAATTCCCTAAATTGGGGTTTGACTAAGGAAAACCCCTCCCCCCAACAAACAAACCATTTTTCTTGCAGGTATAGGTTCGGAAAAACTAATCAGGACGGAGATTCGGATACCCTTTTCAGCAAACTTTCGAGATCCAAAAGTAGAATTTTAGTCTGAGATTTTTTAGGTCAATTGTGACCTAGGGCACAATCAAAAATTCTGGTAAATGGTGACATTGACTTGAGGGTAGAAATTAGAATGGTCTTAGAATGGAAAAATATTTTTGGGTTTTGTCCATCTTTGCGTTTCTATTCCAGATCTGGTCTCAAATTTTTGAGAAACTAAACACAGGCTTCAAAAAATAGCATTCTTCAGATCTATAATATTCAAAGGTTAGTACATTTCTCCTATTCAATTCAATTAAAATATATGCATATTCTCTTCTATAAAATAGGAATTAGGGTTTCTCTCTTTAATCCATATCCTAGGTTGATTCATTTATGCATTGGTCCTTTCTTTAGGGTTAATCAATTTGGATCTTCCCTTTAAGAAATTTGGGATTAAAAGAACAATCCTACCCTCCTCCCACACATTTAAATTCTAATATATATATATATATATATATATATTAGATATTATAGTAGAAAAATAAAAAACAACTACCAAATACGGATGCAGAATATGGACCATCATGAATATGTAATGGATTGGCATCACTGTTTCTTCATCTTCTCCAAATATATGACATAGGGCACTATATATTCCTCTGGCCTTTGCAGTGAAATAGTCAAGTTTGAAAGGTTCTGGTGTGTTAGGACCTACCACAATTAAACCTCCTATCTTGTTAAAGTATTCTAACAGAGGCCCGGTTTTGAGATAATCTTGTTGGGATTTATATACTTCCTTGAAATAATCAATATCAATATTTTCCATTTGAACAGTGAGATCATTTAGATTGAATACATCCCTTAACTCATCAACTATAATGCTAACTAGGATATTTCTATTTATATCTCTCAAAACCCTAGAGACACTATCATAGTTCCTTGCAATTATCATCAATAAATCTGTATCCATAAATACCCCATGGAATATCAATTTTCCTACGTCAAACTACCATATGTTACTATTAGGGGAAAAAGCATTCCTCTGGCTAAAGGCAATTCTAAACAAACTCAGACCACTTATGCTAGTTTTGGCATCTCTAGCCCATCTGCCCCTATCGTACAAACCCTCCCCAACTTTCAAACGAGGATTTGTAGGAACTAATTGTTTGAGTTTAGTGGCATCATTGGTGGATTCATTTAACTATTTTAAAAGATCATCACATACATTCCTATCCTTGTAATCTAATTTACTAGTGAAATCTCTTCTAGGAGCCATTTCTGAACTAGGGTTTTTCAATTTATAGTATCAGAATTCACACAAAATCTACTTGCTTCTCAGAATTCAAAATCCTACTATAATTATGACTTACAATGCCCAGAAATACAGTCATAGAATAACTTACCCATTCTGCAAAATTGTAGCATAGAGTGAAAATAATGCAACCTTAGCTCTGATCTAATTACTTCAACAGTTATGGCATTTGCAAACTCAAGTGGTGAATCATATACGCAATCTTGTCAATTCCTTGCATTGAATTTCATCTGAAGTGGCCACACATTTTTCCATCAATTCACCATGTTTGAACTTTCACAGCCCAACGGTTCACTGCAACCATTTTAACATAGGGAAAAATTTAAATCATGACCATAGATCTTAACCACATCTCATCTATCATGCAGCTGCCAAGAATTCATGAAAACCACTATTCACTTTGGACACGCATCAACATGAATTAATCCCTTGTGCATTAGATTTCATGCAACTCTGCTATAATCCTTTCAGCGAACCGTCATATCTTCTTCAACTTGACCGTAGGTTACTTTACCCAACACTTTACTGACTGCAGGTATAGTTTTAACGGGGAGGACACATGTCAACTAGACTTAATTGCTTATATGCTAGATTAACCGCATATTTTATTTTAGTCATCAAGTGAGCCATCAGATCTTCTTTAACTTGCATCACCTTTAATCTTTCTTTACAGCTATGCAGGGCCCGCCGACTACCACGCGTCACTTAGACTTGATGACTTATACACTAGATCTTGATCATTTTATCATCAAGTCTTTAAGTCGACCATCAGATCAAACTTAACTTGTCTTCCTATTAAATCCTTATTTATGACTTCAATTGGACCCACAGGGATACAAGTCACAATGACTTGATCGCTTAAACTTTAGATCTTGCACATCTTTACTATAAGCCATTACATCAACCGTTAAATTTATCAACACTTTAATCTCTATCAACTTTATGCAAACAGGGTCCATGTCACCTACAAGACATGTGTCAACATGACTTAATGGCTTGAATGATAGATGATGTGCATCTCAGGATTAAGCCATTACGTGGATCATCCAATCAAAAAGAAACTGCATGCCTTTTATCTTAACCTTTAACAAACCCCGGTCCCACCAAAAACATGTGTCATCACCACTTAATGACTTACTGAGTAGATCAAATAGATCTTTTTTATTAAGCCATTATGTCCACTGTTAGATCAAAAGGAATTTGACTGCACTTTATCAACCCACTTTAAACAAATCTCAGGCCCGCCAAGAACACATGGCACTCAGACTTGATTGCTTAAAGGATAGATAAACTACATCTTTTCTATAAGCCTTTACGCCATCTGTTAGATTAAAACATAGTAGCTTGACACATGATAATTAAAGTGAAAAGCTAGCGGGTATCCAGACTTAGGGAAAATTAAAGCGCTAAAGACTTAGGATAAAATACATGGCCCCATCCGATGTTAAAAAGACATATGAGCTTTAAAGACTTTAAGTGATCAGAAAAAGTAACTTGAAAATAGAACCAACCCTAACAACCTAAGGTTTCAACCAACAACTCCCAAAATTTGAAGATCAAAACAAGGGTTTTGGAACCATATAGAACTCGAATTAAAATTTAAACATATGTTTCCACAGGTTTTGAAATTTTTTTTGCACAAACCTAACACCTTCAATGACCACAACTAGAACGGTATGTCTCTATCAAGATCTTTGACAATAGTGGATCATCAAAATTGATCCTCTTCAAAGAAGTATGTGGCTACACAAGAACAATTTAAATGCTGAATTGAATACGCTTTCTCAAAATTACATCAAAATAACTAAATACTGGAATTTAATTTGTTTGTAGTTGAATAGTTGATTACCTCATCTCTTTCTTCTGCACTTGGGCTATATAGAAAAGTTGATGGGCCCCTTCTTGGGTGAATGAGACTCCTAAAGAAATGGAAAGGTAGAGTTATATCCATGTGAAGTTGTGAAGGGGGCTATAATAGGTAAAAATAAATTAATCCAAGTTAATAACATATATATCAAGAAACACTAAAACACTAAAAATGCATGGACTAAAAAAAAATGCATACCAGAGCCTCAGATGGATCTCCTATTCTTGTAGGAAGAAAATTCACTGATGAATAAGTTACGATCATTTCCTGTATGGTAAGTGATAAAACATGTTATATCAATAGATGAAGGAATTAGGGATTTAAAACAACCAAGAAAGAAAACCAAAAGGAGTTGACATGAGGGTTTCAAATAAGAAGATAGACATACCTCTTCTTTCCATTGTGTTGGAACCCATCTTTGACAATTGATACTTCTAAAAAAATAGAATGGTAGAGCATCTGTGGGAAGTTGCGAAGGGGGATGTAATAGGTAAAAGACAATTAATACAAGTTAATAGTTGACAAACACTTAAAAACTAAAAAATGCATGTACTTATATATAAATGCACATGTTTAACATATATAGAAAAAATTCATACCAAAGCCTTAGATGGTTCTCTTGTACTTTTAGGAGGCATCGTTGCTAATGAAGTAGCTATAACCAATTCCTATATGAAAAATGATAAAATATATTATAGTCATAGAGGAAGGATAAATAGAGATTTCAAAAAAACAAGAATGCAATCAAAAGTGAATATGAAAATGTTACCTCTTCCCTCTTCTGAACCTCAGTGACATCATGTGCATTCATTAATTCTGTAAACCCTAATTGTTTATGTATATAGAAAAAATAAATCAGGTGCATTCATCAAGATCTACATGTACATGTTTATTCATAATAAATTCCAAAAAATAAATTAAAATTGTACTAAATTACCTTTTGGTGTTTGGGTGTCCGCGAGGATATTTTTTTTTGTCTTTGTGTGTTGGAAGATGCCTTTCGCACACGAGATGTCCTTGAGCTAGGTTGGGTAACCTAACAAAAACAAAATTAAAATAAGAGAAACAAATATATAATATTAAATCTAAGTCTAAAAAATATAAATCTAAATGACTCACATGGGTTTAATTAAAATTGTAAATAAGAGCTATGCAAAATATGATATTGTAAATCTTTCTAGGAAAAATTCAAAGGTTGAAAGCATGCCATCATCAACTGGGGACATATGAGCCCTTGACAAGCTTTATAAAACACCAAATAAATATACATATTAACAAAAAATATTTTGAAACCAACGTATTATTCTATTTTTAACAATATTTAAAAATATTTACCTTGGGTGTTGAAGCTACTCGTGCACATGGAATGGAACAAGAACTACATGGTTTTCTCGCACCACCTGTTGCACCATGCAATGCATATTATTCATATATCACTTTAAATTGTTCTATAAATATTTTTTACTTTTATAAGATTTAGGTGATTAATTATTAACATATCATAAACACAAATAAACACACCTACATCTTTTGTATACCAAAAAACACCATGGTCATCAGGTTGTCAGTGAGGGCCACATCCTCTGTAGTGGAAGCGTGACATTTACTCCTACAATGTGTACAGAAATGGGATGTCGAACCATCCTCATTCACATCAGTATCTACCCCAGAACATATATTCTGGCAGTTGAAGCACATATGATCAATGAGTTGGGCTAAGCCAAATGGTGCATCTAATGATGATGGAGGTGGTACATGTGTTGATCCATCCTATGGTCTGACTAGCTATGTGCCATGCTGAACAATGACATCCATTAATGACATAGCTACTTGAAGTGTCTGTAACTCCATAGACTCCTTCAACGCTACTGGGACAGTGATGTGAACCATGGGTTTTGTAGCTAAAGGCCTCCTATTCTATGTGTCTACCACCCTCTAGGCCCCAAGTCTATCCTACATAGAGCCTCTCCCTCTACCCTGGAACTGTCGCATGTCAAAGTAATTCGGCTTCAATCCGAGGATAAACTTACAATATAGCTTTCTCAAAAAATATAGAGACACCTCCCAATTGTTACAAGGTGGTTGGTCAAAGACCATATACCACCTATCCCAAAATGCATTTTTCATCCTAGTATGGACTCACCAATGTATAGGAAACCTATTTGTATCCGTAGGTAGGGTGTTATCAGTTTTAGGATTGGTGAAAGAGAAAATATGTTATCTTTAAGTATTCCCTTTATTTTCACCTCATCATATGACAATCCATCAACATAAAATTCATGACATCTATCCCTAAATGAACCCCATTTCATAACCTATCTAGATACCTCCCTTGCACTATTGGCCATTGATTCTAGGGTTGTGGTGAGGGATGAGGAGTGCTCATGAGTAGAGGACCTCAACCTATTCACTATAATATTAATTAGAGTAGTCATTTGTGTCAGGTGATTGATAAGATCCTCTTGTGTGGCCTGTACAAGTTCTACTAGAGGACACAAAGGGTTTTGAGGTGGTTGTGGTTGTTGAGGAGTGACATTTTGAAGGTTTTATTGTTGTGGAACATTGTTTTGAGGGTTTACTTGTTCTTCATGTGAAATTTTTTGAGGGTTTTTTTTGTGGTGGTTGTTTAGGAAGAGGTCTTTGTTGTCTCTTTTGTTGTCAAGGACTCTTTTCAGTATCTAACATCAAATTAATGAAAAAAATTAAATCAATTGAATAAACCCTACTTAAATTCAATTCAAACTAAAATAATAAAAACATCAAATTATTACATGTTTGATGATGTGGCATGGTTGAAAATTAGTCTAAATGCTTGGGTTTTGTTGATTTTGGGACCCTTGCAGCCATTGTCAAGCTATTTTTAATAGAAAAAGGTGCTTGGTCGCGGGCTATGACAAAAAATTATAGTTCTTCATAACCTACACAGGTTATGAAGAAGTTTTATTTCTTTTTAATTTCCCATTTTAGGTTTGGTTTCCCTGAGCCTACACATTTCAAAATTCAAATTATGCGCATGGATTTTGCAAAATTTGTATTTTTTTTATCATGTTCAGGCCACTTTTCCTACCAGCAACTTGGTACACTTACCCAATTATGTGAAGAAAGAATGCAAAGATATTATAGAAAAAAAGGTATGGAAATTAAAATTTATAATAATATTGTTCCAAAATATAAGTTTTTAGTGGAAAAAATGTCTCTTGTTTCTTTACTTGCCAAGTTGAGTTTAAAAGAGGATCATTTTGACTTTGTCGTTTCCTTAAACTACACCATGATTTTGTCATTCACTTCTTCCTAGTTTTACCTAGAGCTCTTAGTGTTATATATTCCATAGTAACACAATGGCATGATATTGTGTTCAAAGTTGTCTTATTGTCTACAAATCTACCCATTCACTACATGAACATTGTTGGATGATATTAGAATTGAGTACTACTAATGCTGTTGGCATTCATGTTTTGTCACTGATGTCAACATATGTTTCTGTGGAGAGAACAAACTGGTTATTACTATTGTATGATGACTGAAAGAAGTGTACGGACATTGTACAGATGAATTAGAGTGAGCGAAGATGAGGGTATGAATAAGGATGTGTGATGACCTTATTACTAAGGTCTCTTGGCTTAATATTTCATATTGGAGATGTTACAAATGTTTTAGCGAAGACTGGTTTCTAGACTGTGACAGTGATGCTTGACAGAGTGAGTCTTTGTGTTTTGGGTATATCTTATAGGTGATGAAGATTCAGGTAATGCAAGCTTAAGGGATGACATAAGATGTGTTAAGGAATTGTTTTTGTTGATCACAAGTCATATGACTGTTGGTGACATCAGTTGTGGCGTGTATTCTACAGGAGACCTATTTGGGGTTGACTTCAAAGATGTAGCATGCATTATGGATTGAGAGCATGGATTGCAGATCTTGGATTATATCCGATGTATTGTAATTGATGTTTAATTTTTAAAGGTATCTTGTGTATCTTAGCAAGGTATTCAATAATTATGTGTATATTGGGAAAGCTTAATTGGCTGACCTAATCAATTATTGTAATAGGGTATATATGAGAGATATTTTCTTTTGAAAAGATGTGATAGTTATAGTGATATGATGAGAAGGTAATTAAAAGGGAGAGAAGTGTGGAAGCTGTGAAGCTTGATTGGCTGCTGGATGTAGAGAAGAGTTTATGATTATAGTACTTCATTGGAACTGACCAAGCAAAGATAGTTCACTGGATTGTATATTTCTTATATACACTTGTTTGGATTGTAAATCCTTGAGGGTGGCTTTAACCTTCTTTGGGCAGTGTGCCTAGGTAGTGAGCTCACTATTTCACTTGACTCCTAATAGTGTCTTTCCTTTAACATGGACTATGTACTATAATTTTGTAACAAGATCCTAACTGACTAAATCTTTTAACAGGGATACTATACTCTCAGTACATCATTTGTGGGTGCTAATTCCCACTTTTCTTATACCTTTAACATGGTTTCCTCATCAATAAGGATTGTGTTATTGTGTTGGAATTTACTGTGTTATCATTTGAATTTAAGTTTTGGTTTTTAAAGCTTAAAGTTTAATAATATGTCTCACAACTGATTCACCCCCCCCTCTCAGTTGTGCTTGTGGACTATTATTCCTAACAATTGGCATTAGAGCCACTGGTCCTTAGAGAGAAAGATTAATAGCTTGAGGCGATCTTGAAGATGACTTACTATAGGAAGGATAGTCTGAAATTTGATCCTGAAACCTTTGACAGTTGGAAGAACAAGATGAGAACACATTTGCTATGTTTGGGAATCGACTACTGGATGATCACAAAAAGAAAGGAAAAGATAAAGAATGAGGATGAATTGGATAAAGCTGCTGAAGATGAAAAAGAATTATTTTCATGTAATATGGTTGCAAGGGAATCATTGATCATCGCACTTTTTGAAGGAAAATTCATAGAAGTAAAAGAATTAGACTATGCACATGAAATTTGGACAAGATTGGAAGCACTGTATGAAGGAGATAAGTTTACAAAATAGGAAAAGGTACAAAACTGGAAGAAAAAGATTGAATCGTTGAAAATGAAAGATGATGAGAACATTAGAGCATATTAAAAGAGAATTACTGAAGTGGTTACTGACATTAGGAACTCTGGAGGTACTTACAGTGAGGAATAAGTGATTGCAAAGATTCTCAGATCTCTGACACCTGCATACAAAACTAAAGTAAAAGAAATAGAGGAGATTATACCTTTGACTTCAAACTTCAATAGAGAGATGTTGATTGGAAAGCTAACTACTTTTGAGGCCACAGAATTGGGAGATTCTATTGGAAACACTGAGAGGGGGGGGGGGGGGGGGGGAANGGGGGGGTGAATCAGTGTTTAGCTAATTATTCAATTTTAGCACTTTAAACATAAATCAATTATATATCACTTGAAACTTAATATAAGATCACATAACACATAATATGATTATGGGGAAACCTTGATTAGAGGAAAGCCCCGGTGGGAATTAGTACCCATAAATATTGCACTAGTATAATGAACCTGTTATAGTTCCTTTGCCCTGTTAGGAGTAGCCTTTACAGTGCAAGTACAATGACCTAGTTAAAGACCTGACCCTGTTAGGAGTCTTTTACAAACAACCCTGTTAGGGGTGAGGAATCACTATCCAAGAGCTCACTGCTCAATGAGAAAGAAGGCTACAATCTCCTGAGAATAGATATGCACTATATCCAAAAGTGAACTGTTGTATATGACACAGATGTCTGATCAGTTCCAGTTATGTGCTTATACTCTTATCTTCTTTAGGGGCTCTATCTCATGCTGAGATCTTTACATTTATCTTCTCTGCTTATTTCTTTGACACTTCAAATATATATATATATATATATATATATATATATATATATATATATATATATATATAT
>MU228138.1:1993442-2019998 GCA_018584345.1 Thuja plicata
AAATATATATATATATATATATATATATATATATATATATATATATATATATATATATGTTTATGCCTGAATAGACATGACTATAAACAAGACCTTAGTCGGCCCAAAAACAACATACACAACGCTTCCAAACAAATTGTCTTAAGCGTGTTTACAATAATTTTTAATACATGGTTACAAACTTATTACAATAGGCGCTTATTCTTTACATAACAAAAGTTTACACACTAATCAAAAACCTGAAGTCGGCTCCATACTCTGTATTCTGAACTTCTAGTGTGCTTGTTCTTCCTGTAACTTGTCCGTATTGATATTCCATACTATGCATGTATATGGTAAGAATAACAAAATATCATATAACTTATGTCTGAAGGTGCTTAGTTTGAATCACCTGCATACACATGCACTGGTGCTCTAATCATCTGTGTAACTCTATTTTGTATTGTCTTCTGTACTTAGTCAATTTTCATTACTAAGTTTGCTGACAAAACTCCATATGAATTTGTTGCCATAATGAAAAAAAATAAGCCATATACTCCCTGGGAGTCAACTTTCCAACAATCTCCCTCTTTGTCATTAATGGCAACAAAGGAATGTGGCTAAGTTACTCAAAATTGACTAACATAAAAAACTGTATATTTTTTTCTCTTAACATATACTATATATTTCTTTGCATATATATACACTTCTCCTCATACACACATTACTCCCCCTTTGACATTAATGACAAAGGTGTCAAAATTGTAAGTCTCTAAATACTTACTCCATGTATACATCTGGATAGGCTATCTACAGATTCTTCATCTCTTGCTGCCAGAATGCCTTTAGTGCATCAATTGTTTGGAGATGGGCGCATAGAGCATATGTGAGTTTTTCCATCTTTGTCAAATCCATGTTGGGTCCTTGATCATAGGTAGAAATGGTTGCATTAATCTGTTTAATGTTCTCATTCAGAATTGCTAAGGAGGACGCAAGTGCATTTCTCAACTGAGTCTTCCTGATCCTTATCTTACTAATCTCCATTTTAGCTTTTTCTATCTTTTGTATTTGACCTTGATAGATATTGTTGTAGATGTTTATATCTTGGGATGATGTTTCAACAAGTGTCTTATGTTATCAACCAAGATATCTACCTCTTCTATCTTTTTGATATGTTCAGAGGTGAGTTTGCCTCTATCCATGCAATTTGCTATAACCTTTCTGCCTTTTGATGCCAACTCTTTCAACATTGTCTGACCAATCTTTAATGACTTTAAATCTAAGGAAACATTCTTTACCAGTTCATTCAATCTTTCCTTTTTGTACTCATCTTCTACAATTATAGTAGCTAAGTCTACTAAACTTGTAAAATGTGTTTTGAAGCTTGTTAGGATGCTGTCTACATCATCAACTGATTGAATTTTTGCTACTTTCTTGTCCTCAGGCACTAGGTCATTCAGAATGTTTACTGATTCCAAGAAGAGAGAGTTTCTCATAACCTGTTTCTCTTTGGATTTTTCCATGACTAGGACACTGATCTTGATCAAGTCTTATTCTCCCCATGCATCCAGACTTGCTGAGTTAGGAATTAATGTTGACAACAATGAAGTAGACGGTTGAATGGATGGTGTGAATATAGTATTCTGACTAGTATCTATGCATTCACTTTTTACTAGGATCTCCATAGCTGGTATCTCATTAGTCTGATTGTCTTGTTCTTTATTCAAATCCATTGAATCATTAAAGGGGAATTCATCTTGCTATAAAGATGTGTCATTTGTGCATACCTCCTTTGTTTCTTTAGTGCTTACAAATGCTTTATCAACTTTTTCCATATCATTGTCAGAAGTAGTCATGGATATCTTGATATCATCAATCACTATAGTATCTCCTCAATATTTTACTGTATCAGAAGCTATTGGAACTGAGGGCGCTGAAACCTGTGGACCTGTCTTAGGTGAATTCTGAATCACTGGTTCTACAACTTGTTTGGGAGGAACTAGAGTTACCTTTTCTGTAGGCTCCATTGAAGGATACATATGTCTATCCATAAACACTTGTGCAAAATATTTTTCAGTCTCTTTCCCAACCAACTCATATTCTTTGTTCATAATATGAAGAGTCCTTGTCTTGGTTCTGAGATGAGGCTTTACTAAATCTAATAGAATTTCCTACTCATCATGTGCAAAAATAGGGAGAAGATTATCCAATGTTTCTTCTCTAATCCTCATAGCTTCCTCAATTGCATGCCTTTTCATTATCTCTAGAATGTTCCATAGCTTGTCTGGTATCACTATTTTGAGTTCTAGAACTGACTTTTTAAACTTGATCATGTGAGAGATGAGCATATAATGTATCTCAGATTTATCTATCTCCTGATACTTGTGATAAACCTTTGTAATTATATCTAGTCTCCCTTCATTAAAAATCATGTTCCTTAAGACATTAAGACTAGGTTTGAATCCTACCTCAGGAGGAGCTTGAGTATTTCTTACTATGCTCCGATTTGTTCTTGAGGATGGGTGACTAGTGGGTGCTTCCTTCCTTCCTCTAGACTTCTTGATTGGTATAGAAAGTGGAGAGGATTCCAGATCAATGGTGGTAGAGGGTGTAGAAGTGATCTCTTCAGTCTTCTTCTTCTTCTTCTGGATGTCATCAGACTTCTCTATTTTAACTTCTGCAGGAGTTTTCTCAAGTTCTTTAGCAATCTTATCTTCCCTAGCTTTGTCTAGGTCTTCTTGTGTAACCCCATGAACTTTTAGGATATTTGAGGTAATCCTTGATTCCTTCCTTTTATTGTCAGGACTCTATAAGACAGAATCAATTTGATTTGTCTTTTCTCTGTATGTTCCCCATCTAGGTTCATTGGGATCCCTGGGCGTGGATAGGAGAACTTGTGCATAACCTTCTAAGACTTGTTCTTCAACTTCATATCTAAGGGGGTGAATCCATTTTGTTTTGGGCTCAACTACCTCCATGAAAGTGCAGTTAGTTTCTACCATGAAGCATATGGTGTCTTTGTATTTCTCAACTATCTTCTCAGCTATCCTGAACCTCTTCTGCATCTTGATCTTGAATGTTTTGATATCCATGTCCATAGAATATTTTGCACTACTCTCTGATGTAGCTTTTAGTGATATCTGAGACATAGTAGGCTTACTCCTATCTAGGTAAAGATTTGCAACTTTACCAACAATGTGGAAGTACAAATAGATGATCAAAGAACCAAACCTGAATATCTTGCTCTTGTCATGCTTAATGGATTTGATATTCTCTATCAGTTGTGCGTGGAATAATTCACAAAGATTGTACTAAGTGTTATCTCTCACTATCCTTATTGCTACCAGAACTATTGCTATGGACACACTATTCAGTCTGTATGCTTTCTGAAACTTGTATCCAAGTATCATAGTGAGTAGTTTGATGTCATTCTCCTTAATGGGATCAACAGTCATGCCGTGCCTATCACTTCTAGATGAGAAAACTTGTTCAACCTACTTTTTAACATCCTTACCAGTAGGAAGAACTGGTCCAGTCTTAGGAATTCCAATCATCTCATGAATTAGATTTGTAGTGATGCAGACAGGAACCTCACCTATCTAGTATAGATCATCATGTATCCTACTCAGTAGTATCTTCACCCATTCTGGATCATATAACTTGTGCGCGTTGGAATACTCAAAGATAGGGTTATCAGTGAGATGCATGTATTCATCCTTGAATGAATAGTCTAGTTTCATCATTGAACCCATGAGAGATGCAATGCTGTTGTCTCCAATTGTTTCCTTCTTGCAATAAACATATGTATGGATGTCTTCTACATGTACTACTCCAAGCAGAGTCCTAGAGAATGCTCCTTCAACATCATCTAGTATAGAATTGAATGGATATTTCTTAAAGACAAATCTCTTCCTTTCAGCAATGTCAAATACAACAAGGGTTGCCATACTTACTTGCAACTTGGTTAAGTATGGTTTCACGGTGATTCTGAAATGACGTGACTACTAGGGTTCCATTCTAATCATTAATCTATTCACAAACCAACTAATCCTTTGAGATGTAGTGCTTTTATGCTCAATGCTTATTTGCTTTCTGAATGCTTCAATGTCAAATGCAAAGTGAGGTTTTTAAGATCTTTTGCTCCATGCTTGTTACAGGCATAGAAAGTACGGTTGACTACCTTGTGCTTATCTTTTGGTGGTTCTGATCTAGTCTCTTTAGTTTTCTTTTCTTCTACAGATTCTATTTGAGCTTTCTTTCTTTCTTGTAATGAATTGATCTCAATTTGAGCTAGACTGTATCCCATACCAGTGGTATCACCTTTTAGTTTTTGTGCATAAAGCTGTGATTGAATTAAATCAGAACTTGTGTGTAGTTTGTCAATCTTTTCTTTTGCTCCTGATAATTCAGATTCAATCTTATTCTTGATGTTTTCCAATTCCAAGATTTTCATATTGGCTTGGATGAGTTCTTCATCTAACTGTTTATTTTATTTGTTCTTCTCTTCAATAGCTATTAGGCTATCAGTTAATTGATCATTCAATTCTTGTATCTTGTCCTTTAAAGATAAGCTTTCTTCATTCAGTTTCTTGACCATTTTCCCCAAATCATTCATAGAGCAATCTTTCAAATCTTTTCTTAACTTTTTGATAAGCATTTGTGAGCCATCAAATTTTAGTTTAAGCTCCTCATTTTCTTTCTCAAATCTATCTAGATCTTCAACGGCTGCTTCAAGATTATTTTTCTGATGTTTGACTTCTGCTGAATCCATGATCTCCTCAAGTGGTTAAAATTTTCTCTCGGAGGACCAGAGCTCTGATACCAATTGTTGGAAACACTGAGAGGGGGGGGGGGGTGAATCAGTGTTTAGCTAATTATTCAATTTTAGCACTTTAAACATAAATCAATTATATATCACTTGAAGCTTAACATAAGATCACATAACACATAATATGATTATGGGGAAACCTTGATTAGAGGAAAACCCCGGTGGGAATTAATACCCACAAATATTGCACTAGTATAATGAACCTGTTACAGTTCCTTTGCCCTGTTAGGAGCAGTCTTTACAATGCAAGTACAATGGCCTGGTTAAAGGCCTAACCCTGTTAGGATTCTTTTACAAACAACCATGTTAGGGGTGAGGACTCACTGTCCAAGAGCTCACTGCTCAATGAGAAAGAAGGCTACAACCTCCTTAGAATAGATATGCACTATATCCAAAAGTGAACTACTGTATATGACATAGATGTCTGATCAGTTCCAGTTATGTGCTTATACTATTATCTTCTTTAGGGACTCTATCTCATGCTAACATCTTTACATTGGTCTGCTCTACTTATTTCTTCGACACTTCAAATATATCTTTTCATTACATATATATATATGTTTATGCCTGAATAGACGTGACTATAAACAAGACCTTAGTCGGCCCAAAAACAATATACACAACACTTCCAAACAAATTAGATTAAGCATGTTTACAATAATGTTTAATACATGGTTACAAAATTATTACAATAGGCGCTTAGCTTTTACATAACAAAAGTTTACACGCTAATAAAAAACCTGAAGTTGGCTCCATACTCTATATTCTGAACCGCTAGTGTACTTGTTCTTCCTGTAACTTGTCTATACTGATATTCTGTACCATGCATGTATAGGGTAAGCATAAAAAAATATCATATAAATTATGTCTGAAGGTGCTTAGTCTGAATCACCCATATGCACACACGCTGGTGCTCTGATCGTCTGTGTAACTCTGTTCTGTATTGTCTTCTATACTTAGTCAATTTTCATTACTAAGTTTGCTGTCAAAACTCCATATGACTTTGTTTCCATAATGACAACACAAAATAATCCATATAATCCCTGGGAGTCAACTTGCCAACATATTCTTTACCTAAATTTGAGTCAACATTCAAGGAAACTGTGCATAGAAACAAAAAAACCTTACCCAGAATTGCAAGCACCAACAATAGTGACTTGAGAGAAGAACTTGGAGACTATGCTGATGAATGGGAATAGATACAGGAGGAAGAAAGAAATATAGATGAAGTGGTAGCCCTGATTGCTAGAAGAGAAAAGAGAGGTAAGGGTAAAGTTGAAGGAAATTTACCTTTGAAATGTTTTTCATGCAATAAGATTGGTCATTTTTCATCTCGATGCCCTACAAGGTTTTCAAAACATAAACCTAAGTTTTACAAATCAAAGTATTCAAAAGACAAGGAATGTATTATTCTAGTGAATGTGTTTCTGATGATGATGTTGTTGATTATAATGAAATTGGATTTATTTCTATTAAGGATGATGAACCTATACATGAAGAAAAATCCTTAGTATCTCGTGTTGAAAAGAAATATGAATGGGTTATACATAGTGGTTGTTCACATCATATGAATGGAGATAAAAACAATTTTGTTAGTCTGAAAAGATATGATGGTGGTGTTGTTATATTTTGTTACAATACTCCTAATCTTATCATTAGAGTTGGATCTATTTCTCTTGATGGAAAGACTAATACTGACAATGTACTGCTTGTTGATGGACTTAAGCATAATATGTTGAGTGTTGGACAACTAGTGGACAAAGGTTATCAACTGAAATTCATTGATGGGAAATGTTATATCAAAAGTAAATTAGGAGACTTGATCACATCTGGTACTAAATCTAGAGGTAATGTATTTGAATTGATTACATCTGAGGCTTCTTGTTTTATTGGGAAGGTTGGTGATAGTTGGTTATGGCATAGAATATTTTGTCATTTTAACTTTGATAACATTGTGAAGGCAAGTATGAAAAAAGCAGTAAGATATCTACCTAAGATTGTGAAACCATCTAACACTATGTGTAGAGAGTTTTTAATGGGGAAGTAGACTAGAAGTAGTTTTAAGAGAAAATCTTATTCAACAAAAGGGAAGTTGGATATGGTACATACAGATCTTTGTGGTCCTACAAGAGCAAGATCTTTCTACGGTGAAAGGTATTTTATAATTTTTGTTGATGACATTTCTAGAATGATGTGGGTTACATATTTAAGAGAGAAGTCTGAGGCATTTGAAAAATTCAAGTTATTCAAAGAAAATATTGAGAATGAATCTGGTTTAAAGGTAAAATGTTTGAGATCAGTCAGAGGTGATGAGTTTACTTCAGATTTATTTAATACCTATTGTGAAGAGAATGGAATATTCAGACAAACATCTGCTCCTAGAACACCACAACAGAATGGGATAGCAAAGCGAAGAAACATAACAATATTAGATGCTGCCAGAACTAAGCTACTGGAAGGAAATTAATCACATGTTCATTGGAGAGAAGCTGTTGGTAGTGCTGTGTACACCTTGAACATAATTTAGATCAGAGAAGAATCTTTGATGATTGATGATGAGATTGAAGATGAATCAATTCAATCCTAATCTTATCCTTATAGGAATATACATTCATACATTTGCATATCCAAAAATTTGAACTATATTTAAACATACATATACACTTGCTTGAAGTTATCATGTATTTATTAGATTATTTTTCCACCCAAGTTATTTTTTGGGATCATAGGGTTGACCCCACAATCATAGAGTTGACCCTTTCCTTTTTGAAATTTAGATTTCAAAATTGGCCAATTGTGGAACTTTTTGTTCTCACACTCTATGCCAACTAAGTATATATTTTTTGATATTTTTAAATATATGCACACTTATTGTCTACATGCATTTAGTTACATTCATTTCACATATTCATATATTTGAAACTCACTATCTCAATGTAGAGCATTAAATGAGCAATTAATATAGAAAATATTAATGTTTGGTATAATATAAACATACATCCAGTAACATATGTTGATTGAATTACATATATAACACATATTATTATATAATGGTTTGAAAAATGTCTTCTCACACCTCTGCATTTTCTCAAGTTCTACTGGGTGTGGGAGATTATGTGGCACCTTCTTCTCTTGTGTCTTGTGGTGCACTGGGTGCCAGAGTTTATGAAATTCCTTTTGCCCTTGTGTCCTATGGTGCACTGGGTGTGGGATTGGATGCTATTCTTCCCTTTGTTCCTATTGTTGGGTTGGGGAAGGTGTGTTCTCCTGATGGTGGTAGGGTCCCTAGTGGAGCTGTGCGTTTAGGCACACTTTGTAGAGACCTGGTCCTATGGATGTACCCCTAAAGATTCTTGCTGGTAGACAACTTTTCCTGTGTTGTGAATTATACTGCTTCTATCCCTTCAAAGGAGAGATCTTGACCCATGGCCTATACCAAGATATCCCTTGTGGTGGTGTGTGACCTAGAAGTGGTGGATAATGTTGATTTCTACCAACGTTGCAGGTTGGTTTGTAGATTTGTTTACTTCTGGCCCTCTTTCCCTAATCTACATCTCTAGGTGTCTATTTCATGGAGCCCTTTAGTCTTAGGTAATATTGAACTTTTACCCTATGTTAAGCGGTTTTTTATTGCTGCTTTACTTCTTTTGATGAATGTGACTTGGTGCTAAGAAAGCTATGAGTGTGGGGGATTCACTCTCTCTTGGTCAAACCCTATAAAAAATCCTTTAACCCTCTTACTAAACCATTCAATGTGCATCTGGTGTGGGTCTATCTCCCTAATCTCACCCTTCATTTTTGGGAAAAGTCTTTCTTTGTGGGCATTGACAATTCTATTGGTTATTTTTTAAAGGTGGATGAGGCTACAACTATGATGGGCCTCTCTACCTTTCCTTTCATTCTGGATGACATTGACATCTCTACACCGCTCCTTAGGGATGTGGTTCTCATGGTAGGGGAAAAAAAATTGACTCAACCACTAGATTATGAGGGCCTCCCCTTTTGGTGTCAAAAATCATTGGCTATAGATTGATCTCTTGCATGTTGAAGAGGTATTGCCACTTGGTGGAGGGATGCAAATGATGATCATTTGAATATTTGTGCATCCAAATCCTCCTCTAATGACTCTTCACAAGCTATTGAAGACTCCCTACAGGGTGATGCTTCTACTGAGTTGTCCTCATCTGACTACATGGATCTGACCCCACCTCATACTATTGATGCGGTCCCCTCTACCTACGTGGATCCTTCTTTGACTATTTCTACTCTTGGTTTATGCAAACCCTTGGCTGTTGAGATAAAACATTGTTACCACTTTTTTCTTGTTCATGATTCTCAATTTAAGAGGGATTTTATACCCCCCTTGTGGTGGGACCCTATTAAAAGTATATCTCACCTAGAAAATTGTATATAGGTGAAGAAAAATTCACTTTGTTGACTCTCATTCACTTCCCTATGTTTTGGGTGAGTTCTCTACCCATTCTTGATGTAGATTAGAAGTTGTGTTTCTAGTTTGATGTTAAAGGTATTTCTTGACCTTTTTGTAAACAATTGTTTAGGACATCCCTTGGGTTGTGGTGTTGTAAGGGTCAGCTCCCTTGTTAGGATTCTCTTTTAATAAAAAATATACATCAAATAGTTTGTATATGCTAAAATTTTCTATCTCGCCCTTTCGTATTGTCTCCAAACATTGATACACATTTCTAAAGTTGACCTAGAGTAGAAAATGTTTCCTTGCATTTGAATCAAACACCCTTCCTTGAGGTATTTAGATTGATGAAACAACAACCCTTATAAAGAATCTCTAAATACAACAAACCCTCAATTGTCAATTGAATAACAAATAAAATACATTTCTACATCAAACTTGAGCAATTTAAAGAAGAGTATAACATAGATTGAGTTCATGCACTTATCTAGGAAACATTCAAAACTATGGAGTTGGTCTATATCACAACTTGATCAATTATATGAAACATGTATATGTAAATTCATAATTTTTATTTATATTAATTGGAAAATAGATAAAATTTTGAGAGAAGATACCTTGATATAATTCCACATTTATTCTCCAAAGATAACTACTCTTTGGTCAAAGAGATAAGTTATACATAATAGTGTAACTTTAATTTCATAAAATAACTAATATAATAAATTATTGTCTATTATTAGGCCCAATTATTATCATTTAATCCGGGTTGATTTATGTTTGTATGTGTACACACATCTTATTGGATTAAATATTATATTAACCCCAATAAAAGTTTACATTCCTTTAAACATTTGGTGAACTCATATTATATTCTATATTTAACCTAAGCTTCTTTATAGTGTTTTTAGATCTATGATTTTTGGTTTTACTTTTATAAGTTATGTTACATTTTATCAAGATCCAACTACATAAGGTTCTTGATAAACATCAGATATTTGACATGCTACGAAACATCACCAACTTACATGATTTTTTAGATCTAACCTTCTTGTTACATCCTTGTGCTAAATTTTTTATATATCCTTTTAATTAAGGAACTTGGTGTACTCATAATCTTCCTATGTATCATCAACCATGTTCCCACTAGGAACATATGAGTGCTAGAAATTTATTTTAGGGTATCATCATCACCTATATAAATGGAATCCTAGATTAAATGTACACATGATCCTTTATACATGCGTGATTCTTTAGTTGATGTGTTCTAAGATTTGATTTTCTAATTTTCACTATATATGATCTTCTTGGCTTAGAGTACACAGGTGTTATTTTTCATAACTTAAAATCTTGATAATTTCTAATTATTGTCTAAGAATGATACATTTTCTCTCGAGGAAAAATGTGTTTATTGTTTAATCTATATAATCTTAGATTAAATGACTATATATTTATAATCTCAAATCATCATAAAGACTTATTATGATCTAATAAATTGTATGTATCTAGACATTTAGTATTGATTTTAAGTAATGTAATAAACACGAGTATTGTGATCGTCTTTCTTGTGAGATTATAATTATTGTGGTACATAAAATAATTGTGATCATCACTGTTACATGAGATTATAATTATTGTCGGACATTATAATTGGTATTTTGTGCTTTGTCTTCTCATGTTAAATGGGCCTTAAGCAATATATATTTCCTATAGAGATCTTATTTAAGAGCTATATTTGGTATGGTTTCTTTGTTTCTTCATATCATTGTGCATATGATCTTGTAATGTAGATAATTTTGAGGAGTTCAAATGGTGGTTTAAATCTATATCGATATGTATTACTTTTTTGTACATGGATTTTTTTCTTTCTTTCTTTATTTTGAGAAGCTTACGTGTATCTAATTGTTAGTTTATTGACATATATTGAATGATGTGTTTTAATTCGAACAATTGGATGTTCCTAACTTGGAACTTTCTAGATTTAGGATTTTTAAATGAATTCTTGCCTTAACATTGAGTGCATATTATTGTTTGTTGAAGGAAATGCTAGATTCGCTTTTTATTTTCAAGTTCTCTTGTTGGTATCCTTTTTCTTCACACAGGTTCATGTTCATACAATGTTTAAGTTAAGGTTTGTATGGGGAATTATTTTGGTAATTTATTAGTTATTGTACATTACTTTTAGTAATTTGATATGGACATGTGATGCTTCAAGCTTATTAAAAAAATTTGAAATTGTTCTCTTGTATAGATGAATTTTGTGTAGGGGCTCAACATACAAAAATTGAAGTAGAAGTTGAGCCTAATCTAGAAATAAGAGAAAATGAGGCTAAAGAACACATAGTGTCTTCCTTCTATCATGGATGAGTGAATAAATATAATTAAATATGTCAAAATAATTTAAGTAATTACAATAATTTACATCATTTACTTGAAATGGATATAAAAAAATTAAAATATTATGTTGAGCAACCTAGCCATACTACTAGGAGGTCAATGAATAGAACCTCAAAGGATATAATTGAGACTTATTTGAAAACTCTTGATGAAATTAGTCAAGCCCAATAGATGTAAATTACACTTATTCATAATGAGTTAAAAGAGCCATTATATTTATTGGGTGTAGATTTGACAAAAAGAGCAAAAGACATAGAAAAATATATCATTGAAAATGTATTTTTTTTGGGTTCCATTGGGAAATAATATTGATTAGTGGACAAGAACATTTCAAGAAGAGTGATGTTGATGAAGGGCAATCCCCTTATTCAACCAAACACACACAACACAATAGAGAAATAACAAAAAATTGCAAGAACATAATAATGTCAAGAATATAAACACTTGCTTTCTATTATCTTTAATGAAATGACATTAAAATAATTAGAAAAATAACATGCTACAACCACATGGGAATTTTAATTACAATAATCTTCAAGATAGAGCCACAATCTACACAACTGGAACTGGACCCTAAAATTCCCCTTCAGCCCTATATAAGTAGCACAATTAACTGCCTTAGAATTTTCTAGAAAGTGAAAATTTTCCATTTTGGTGCCCGACGGTTCAATTTATCTCCTTAAGTGATTTTTCTCGTCATTCCTTTTGTATTGAAACTTGAGTCCTGAAGGCCCAACTTCCGAAAACCATAACTTATGAATCGTTGAGTCGATTGGCTATTATAACCCCATTTCAGAAACCTATCAAAGTGCTCTACACCCTAGGATAGTGACACACTCACTGATCAATGTTTGACCCCTTTTAGAGCCTCTAAGGCTCTCAAAGATGGTTCCAAAGTTTTTATACCACCTTGCCAAAATAGAAAATTTAATCTTCAAAACCAGACTTGATCTTGCCAGGAAACTTTACCGAAAATATTATATATCCAAAATGAACCTCTAGGGAAGTAATTGAAACAATCCATGCTCAATTAAAAAAATTACTAAAAATTGTAACCCTGTCCAAAGTCGCCCTTATTGAAAAACTAGACAATATTTTTCGGTGATGCAAGATTGCTCTTACACGCTGGATACTCTTGCATCATATTATCACCTATTTGTGAAGAAACAATAGGTACTCGAGGTATATAATAATCTCAAATTACTTTTCTGGGAAGCCTAATTTCTCTTCATTTGGTACAAGAGCTTTTTTTGAGATTTGTAGGTTGTTTTCTTATGCTTTTTATGAGTTGCATGTACTTTATTTTTAAGTTTCATGTACTTGCATGGACTCGCATGTAATTTAAATGTCAATGCATGCAATATTTCTATGTGTTTCATGTTATGGGTTTTAATCTATGAAGATTTATTAGCTTGGAAAGCTTGAGAGAATTTGAAGGAATTAGATAAATAAGATTTATCCTTTGATGAGTGGAATTATTGTAGTTGTTTAAGTTTCATGAGACAACACAATTTTAAGGATTGTGAAGATGGAGAAATGGAGTTGATAATGTTGACATGATGTTGATTTTAGTCTTTCATTTGATAGAGAAGTAATTCATGATGCATGGGTGTGATTTTTACACTTTGTGGTTGCACACAAAAAAGTTTCCATCACTAATACATTTGGTACCAAATTGCAACGGCAGTGCCGTTGCAGTTTTTCTGTCACAACCTTGTCGTCATTGCAATTGCGATGGTCTATCGTCGCAATTGCGAAAATGAAAAGGTTGTGACGGAAAAACTACAACGGCACTGCCGTTGCAATTTGGTACCAAATGTATTAGTGCATATTGGGCGTTTGTGAGTGGCTCCCTAGTAATTTGGAGAAGATTGAATTATGTTTCAACTATGGAGTGATGTGCTTATGTTGGGTGCTCACTTTTTCCTATTATTGGAAGGTACTACTTTTGTTACCCCAAATGCATGGAGGCTATAAAGTTGATTATTTCATGCTTTGGAAGCTTCTGAATAGCTTCTCTCTCTTGGATGCATGTATTTATGGTGGTTGTCTAGTTGGTCTACAAGTGGGCATGGAGTTATTGAACCAATTTTTCCTTATGGATGTTTATACTTACATGGCTTGCATTCACGTTCCTTGGTCTGAGGGGTTTATAGTTTTTCCTTAAAAATATATGGCAATGCTCATCTATGACAATCCATTGTTCTAGGTTAATTTTTTTTTGTTTTTTTTTCATATTTTTGAGTCTTCTAGATGAGAAGTGGGTATGGATCTGCATAGGTGTTATTGGACACACCAGTTTTGTAGGTTTTACACAGTAAAGAAAAAAAATTTCTATTTTTGTGGATCTATTAAAGAGATATTTTCTAGTCCATGGTTCCTTTGGGGTGTTCTTGGATGAGATAGTTGGAGTTCTACATGCATTCTTTGTGTATGGTGAGAGAAGTTGCAATTCTTTATCTGTATGGGGATGTTTGTATGTGATTAGTCACTCAACATTTCTATGGTAATGCTTTATTTGAATTTTTATACTATGGCGCTCAATATGGACTTGATTCAAAAATTGGATATGTACTTGATCTTGTGCTTGAGTTATGTTGTCTAAATATTTTTCTCTCTTTGAGATATCACTTTAAATGTCACTAACATGATAGTGTGTTTTCATGATGCAATGATTAAAGATACGAGTTATGAAATTATGTGGATTGATCACCTATTCAGTTGCATTGGATAAATAAGATGTGGAATATCTATATCCATAAAAATTGATTCAGTGTTGGTGAAAACTTCATAGTTGGTGTTTTCTGTGGCCACCTATGCATCAGTGTGTTTCTTTAGGCTGATAGGATGGATGATGAGTGAGTACATGGATAGTTATTTATGGGGTCCTATGGCATGGTCTATTTCTTTGGTTTGTAGATATTGGTTTCACTTAGTGTGATTAGCAGTACACCTATATGTGCATGGACCTAGATGATTTTTAGATTTGGGAGATGGTGTGTCATATGCTTGGAGAGCTCAATATCATAGTTTAGTGGAAACTTAAGACATGACTTTGTATTCATCACATAGTGATGGTTGATCTTCTTTAGTGATGCATATGGTTTGGAGGGTTCCTTAGATCCTATTATTGCAAAAGGGTTCCTTCACCTTTGAAAGTACACTATTTGACGATGTGTAACATATTAGAGCCACAAAAGACTCTTATAGTCTTTAGTTGAAGTGTTGGTGGTGCTTGACAAGTGATCTTGGTTCAAAGTATATTGATGTAATGTCATGGTACACTCTTTATTGTGCATTAGAGTTTTTGTGTGATACGTTTCTCTTGAGACCATGATATATTAACTTGAAGTATCTGATCTTCTAATAAGGGATGGTTAGATCATAATGCCATGATGGGTTCTTGTTTCTACAATTTGAGCTTTTGATAGTGGTCCGGTGAGTTCTTTTTGTATTGGGTGCATTGTTCATATGCCTAAGAAGTTTCATGAGAGTGTGGTGGTGCATTTTTTTTATAGAATGAATTGATCATTTTTATAGTACTCATGGTTACATAGAGACTTAAGTTAGGTTGGAGTTCTCTTGAGATGAGAGACAAAATATTGAGTTGGTTACTCTGGATCAATTTTTAGTAGTAAATGTGAGGATCCTACAACTTGGTTGTGCATGAGTCCAAAAAATAATTATGAGGAGATTTCTCTTGGATAAGTCACGATGAATTACATATCTTGGAGGAGCATTCTCATTTCTCATTTTTGGTGGATTCAGTGGTTTATCACTTGAGGGGTATTGTCAATCATTTCTTTCAAGTGTTTTATTTTTTTCTTTCACATTTATGGATCTTGAGTTGTGGTCATATGTTTCTATAGGGGTTCATTGTGAGATATGGATAGCATGGTTATCTCCTTCATTTGTATTTTAATTTATGATGATCATAGGAGATGGTAGTGTGATAATTTCTTGTTCAATGGAAAATGGATTAGCTTGATCATCTTTGAGATGCTTACATCCATACCAATACTAGATATTATTTTATGTTTGATCTCTTGAGGTTGAAGAAGTTGGGATGTTGTTGTGTCTTTTCTCTTAGGGTTTTCAAGGAGATAATACTTATCATAGTTGGCATTTAGAGGTGTTTGTAGAAGTATGTGCTACATATTTATGGTTTATGGGTTGTCTCTTTACTCTTAGTAATCTTATTGCATGTTTGGATTCACTTGACATTGCATGTGAATTTGTGTGTCGAACTATAGTAATCAATAGCTTGTGGTCATGTGTTGTCACTTGGTTCTTGGGTGATATCATGGAGGTTCATGTATCTCTTTCTTCTATTAAACGTGGATACCAAGGGAGCGCTATGGAGACTAGTTGAGAGAGATGTTTCTTGTACCAGTTTTGTTGTAGAATTTGTATATCTTTGTGGATTGTGCTTGGCGAGTTACATGGTTACACTTTCTATGTGCTATGATTGATAGACTTGGTATGCCTATGATATTTTAGATTTGACATTACCCATGCAATGGGAGTTCCTACATGTGTTTGGTCTTCATTGAATGGGTTGCACATGGAGCTTGAGGTTGTAGTTTATGAGTTAGCTATGTTGGTGGTATGATTTTTTGATGTTTTATAACTTCAAGGTATACGTATTTGGATGGATTATCATTTTCTATGGGTGCTATTTTCAGTTGTATGGGTTTATCAATTGTATGGGAGTAGCTAGTTTTATTGTTGTTATATATGGAGTTTTATGTTATTTTTCTAGAGGATTACTTTACAATTGTGTTCTAGTTATGAGATTTGAAGCTGATGTTGTTGATTCTTATGTATAGCTTGTGAGAACTATGAAGTGGTGGAAATATCTTGTATCCTTTTATGTTACAAGGATTTTATGCTTGTGTTCTTTAGAGTTGTCAGCAAGTCACCTTGGCTTGTTCCTTTTTTTTCATAGCTGACATGTTGGAGGATGATAGAGAATGTTTCTTGAGATGATAGACATATTTGGTGTTGTTGTAGGTAGCTTGATGTATCTTGAGAGCATGCTTTGGGATCTATGTGGTTTCATGGATGGTGGTGATGAGATGTTTTTTTATTGGGTGGTTCTTAGAAATGTAAATCTTGGTGTATCTAATAACTCCTATAAGGTCTTCGTCAAGTGGGAGATTGTTATCTGTAAATTATTCTTTGTGGGAAAGTTATTGCTGTGGTTTTTCCTAGTTTGGGTTTTCCACATATAAATCTGGTGTTCATGTGTTGATGGTTCTATTTATTACTAAATTAATTTTTCATGTGGTGGCTATAGAAGTTAGTTACTATTGTTTTAGTTTATGCTAATTCACCCCCCTCTCAACATCCAGAGTGTGTTCAACAAAAATAAGTCATCAACAACTTTGCAAGATCCTCGCAAGAGGATACTATTAGATGGAGGATACACTCAATCACATGACAAAAGAATGTATAAAATGAGATTCACAATGGTTCAACACAAGGATGATGATGCCAAGATTCATTCCAAAGATTGATCAACAACAAATACAAACACCCACTTTAGATGAGTCACTGAAGCAATTCAAGAAGGATTGGGTTGATGGTGGACAGAAGATGGACATATCTCTCAAGCACTATATAAACCTAACCTAGGGATGAGTTTTCCATCCTTCGAAGGTAATATAACCAACAACAAAAATCTCATATGAGAGATCGAAAATGAGGTACTTAGCACCATATGCCCTAAGGAAGATGAAGTCACGCTCACAAATTTATATAAGTCACATGAGGATATGGACAAGAAAGAATCAACAATTGTGCCTTAAAATGGAGAACATCCAACTCTTCAAGATAACCACAATGATGATGAAGATTGCTCATTATCAAGCTTCATGAGTTACACAGATAATCACTTAGTCATAAAATTGAATAAGGTAATGTAGTAGAGTGAGTTCATACCTTTCATATTGTATTCACCCATTGGTCGATCTTGATATAACTATATCCCCTTAGTTATTCCTCCTTGAATCCTTCAAGTCTATGCTTGAACCACACTCAACCACAATTATTAGTAGAATATAGTGACATAGAAAAATAAAAATAAATTTATTCATGCTCCATATATAAAATAGATAAATATTTTGATCCACAACTCATAGGGGAATCAATTTCCTCATCATAAAATTTATTTAAATCTTAATCAATATTTACTCCCACATATTCCTTGATTTTGTTATGCAACTTTTCCTCTTGTTGAAGTTATCTTCTTAAATAACTTGATACTAATACCACTATAATCCCTCACCTTTTCAATGGTTTATAACATTTTGAAGCATCCCCATTATAAGCATGATCCCAAGCTTAAGAATCAACATTCTCATGTTCAACATAAAATCAACTAACTAAAAATACCATTATGTTCAACCCCCATTTGGTTAATTTCCATTCATTAATATATCTTTTACAGTGTATTTCTTGTAGAGCTAAGAAGTCTCCTACTCATTATCACACTCATGCATATCATGGAAGCATGAAGCCTATGCAAAAGGTCCATCAAACCTATGCATGTAAAATCACCATATTTTATTCATTTCAATCATTTGTTCATTCTAAGTTAGTATTAGACATTAGGTAAGGGACATTGTATGTATTTGTTTTATATTTTATTGAGTATAAAATATTTTTGGAGCATTTACTTGATTAAATTGTTTTACTAGAGTTTCATAATAAAAATCAAGATTTACCCATCACTATACTATATCTAAATAAGGACAACCAGAAGCATAATTATGAATTAAGGAAGTAATTGTCAATATACTCGTAATCAAAGCTAAGATGATGATTCATATCTGATTGTGTTAGAAGGACATTTAAATGCTAAAAACATAATCACTATCATTTGTAAACCTAATTTGCAATAGTTTCTTTAATAAAAGAACATGCTAATACATGTAGTTCTAAGATGCCATGCGAGTGATTAATGTGGAGTGGGGGATGCCATACTAATCACTCACATGATTTTGGTAGTATGGCATGCGAGTGATTAATGTTGAGTGGGAGATGCCATACTACCATAATGAAATTTTTATGCCCCTTTTGATGCCATCCCTAGTTTATGTAAGTGACACGAGTCTCTAACCTATCCTCCCTCTATTTTATCCTTTCATAATTTACTATTTTCTTTTGGCATTTCTAATCTTTGACTATGGGGTTGTGACAAGTAGAAGGGCCCAAAATGAATGGGAGCTAGTTTTCTATTAGAAGGGTAACTCCTCTAATAAAATAGTATGAAACAAGTCTACAATAAAAAGAATTAAGTTCATTTGGTTAAATATTTCATTACCATTAAGGAACCTCAAGTTCAAATCTCAAAAGTGATACCTAATGTGGAATTTTAAGTTTTAACTCTTAGCCTTCAATCATTAATTTCTAGTGCAGATGTGACTTCTAGGGTGAAATTTTAAAGTGCGACTCATTATCTTTAACTATTCATTTCTAATCTTGTAATAGTAAGAATTTTTTTCTTGAACTACAATCACCTTTTATTATCAAGGATAAGATGAAAGGAAAATTGTATTGATAAAATTATACTATATAAAATATATAAGTAGAAATATTCAATAATTTAAAAAATGAAATTATTAAATATTTTATAAACCAGTTTCGTTTAAAACTTAAAAATCATATATGATTTTAAGACTTTGTCTAAAAAATAAAATTTAAATATATATTATTATGATTATAATTATTTTTTTATTTTTTTAATATCATTAAAGCTGATTTGTTTAATGATTGTTGTAGTGGTTTGTAAGGTAATCTTTAGATTTCAACTTTATTTTTTTAATATTAATAAATCAAAAATCTTGTACAAGACTAGTTTGAAAAGCCTGGTCAAACCAAGATCAAGGAGAAATTGTTGTTGCTGAAATAGAAACACATGCACCTCTATTATCTTCCCTTCCTATCTATCACCCATAATTCTTCTTCTCTATTGTCTCATTTTGTTCTTGTTGACTATTCTATAGTACAATAATACATATCAATTCTTTTGCATCCATAATAATTATAATTCCATGTATAATAGAAAAACATATGATAAAATTTAAGATCATATTTCATTGAGGCCTTTTCTTAAATAGTTCACTCGCCCTATTTAGGCTTCCATATTTTTAGCATTTAAGTACATATATTCAAAAAAAATAGTTTTATTATTTTCCTAAGATGATACATGATTCATGTAACTATTGTCAATGGTTGATTGTTGCAATGATTTTGATGCCCTTACTATTCCTCAAGTTCTTTCCTAGATGTGTCATTTTGTTGGAAATTGAAAATAATTTAACAATAATTTATGCCATCATTACACAAAAGACAACTCTAAATCTAAGAGTCCTATGGCAATAAACATGCTATAGAGGAGAAGATCGACCCTTGTCTAAATTACCTTCACTTTCTCTCCTCTAATCATGTTTTTAATATTTTTTTTTCTTGTACATCTATTTTGACAATATCCGTAATCATATTTGGTATGGATAGGATAAAGCAATAATCATGTGTGTTAATACCTCCATACTAGCCAACAATTGAGAATTGGTAAATAAAATAGGAGTAAGGATGAGTGGAAGCTCCATGCTCCTCGACAAGATCCTTTATCTTTGTTGTATTTATATAACTTATTCCAAGCTCTCATTTTGAGCATAGGCAGGAAGGACACAATCGAGGTTGTGAAGTATGACTTTTTCCAACCAATCTATTTTCTACCTAAGCTCCTTTTCCAATCTCCTTCATGCACGTGATTAATGCGGAATGGGGGATGCTATACTACCATAATGGTATTTTTGTGCCCTTTCGATGCCATCTTTCGCTTATGTAAATGACATGAGTCTCTAACCCACCCTCCCTCTATCTTATCCTTTCATATTTTATTTTATTATTTTCTTTTGGCATTTCTAATCTCTGACTATGGGGATGGGAGAAGTAGAAGGGCCCAACATGGAGGGGATCTAGTTTTCTATTGGAAGGATAACACCTCTAATAAAATAGTATGAAATATGCCTACAGTACAAAGAATTAAGTTCATTTAGTTAAATTATTCATTATAATTAAGGATCCTCAAGTTTAAATCTAAAAAATGATACCTAATGTGGAATTTTAAGTTTGGACTCTTAGCCTTTGATCATTAATTTCTAGTGTAAATGTGACTTCTAGGGTGAAATTTTAAGATGCAACTCATTATCTTTGATTATTCATTTCTAATCAAGTTCCTAAAAAAAATAAACTTTAATGTCACATTAATATGATTTTTTAATTATTTTTTTACCTTGAACTACATTCACCTTTTATTGGCAAGGCAATGTTGAAAAGAATGTTTGCATTGATAAAATTATGCTATATAAAATAAATAAGAAAAAAGATTGAATTACTTAAAAACAAAATTATTAAATATTTTTAAATCACTTTTCTAAAAACACTCCAAGGTTTTAACTAAAAAATAGATATTTCAATATATAATATTAAAAAAAAATAAAAATTTCAATATATAATATTAAAAAAGATAATATGAATAGTTATGATTTTAATTATTATTATTATTTTAATATAATATATTTCAATCATCATCAACAGCAATTTTATACCTCATATGTATTAAAAGTTATAAATATTTATCTTAAATTTATTTATAAAAAAGTGCTCAACAAATTATAAACTATCAAATCTTACAAACAATTCATTCTTAGAAGCAAGTTTTCCATCAAATGAATGCACAGGAGGCACAATATAACTGTGTGCAATGCGCCCGTTTCATTGAGACACATTTCTGACCAATCTGAAAAAGCAAATGAAGCTTACAAGTGATAAAACACACAGTATTCTTAACGCTTTCAGAGATGCTCCTGACCATTTTCTAACCGATTCTTCAGTTTTGTTAACTATGGAATTGTCACTAACAACTGCAGATTTAACTGGGTGGGAAGCAATGGGAATCTCCTCTTCTGAAGAATGGTCCTCAATTACTAAGGATTCAAGTGGTGGGGTGGGAGTGGGAATCTTCACTTCTGAGTAATTTGCATTACCAACAAAAGATGTAATTGATGGGGTAGGTGTGAGAATCTCCTCTTGCGAGAGATTATCATGAACTGGTATCGTAAGAATGGGAATCTCTTCTTCGAAGAAATGGTCATCAACAACATGTAATTCAACTGGCGAGGCAGGGATGGGAATCTCTTGCTCTGAGGAATGGTCATCAGCAATAGAGGAAGTATCATCTTTTGAGTAGTATTCATAAAATGATTGATCTGGTGTAGGATTTGGAATCTCCTCTTCCGAGGAGAGCATCGTTAACACTCGTGACGCTGATGGACGCATTTCAGATTTCTCTGTAACGCACCAAAGAGCTATTTTGATTGTCCTCAGAATGCTTCTTGAGTTAGTTAGACCATCTGTGTTAAGTAATCGAGGGTCTATTAGCTCATTAAGGCGATCTTCTTCATGTAACCTCCGCGCCTGCATTCACCCACGAAACCATAAAATTAATGATTATATGTTAGTTTGGAAGATCCCATATGAACTCCGGTAATAGTGACTACAAGTATAATTCTTACTTCCATCCCGAGATTATACAACTCCTCCTCTGTGCTAAACAGAGCTTGTTTGCCAGATACAACATTTAACAGCAGGATCCCAAAGCTGAATATGTCGGACTTCAGATTCAAAAAACAAGTTGCCACATACTCGGGATCTATGTAACCTCTGCAGGGCCAAACAAGAAGTAAAATGCATTGCTCAGTTGATCAAACTGAAAAGTTTGCTTTTCGAACGATTTTCATTATTTTTAAGGTTTAGATGATAGGGCGATCTTACATTGTTCCAGCAACAAGCGTTAGCTTGCTTGAGAATTTAGTTATATACTCAAGAGAAACTCCTCCATCTGTAGAAATCTCCATGTTGGCATTTCCCGGTTGCAGTATTCGAGCAATGCCAAAATCACAAATCTTGGCATTCAAATGTTGATCCAGAAGAATGTTCGAGGGTTTAATGTCTCTGTGCACTATACCCCTGTCGTGAAGATATTTTAGTCCCCTTATGATGTCCAATATAATATTGCGTCTTGTTGGCCAGTTAATAATCACCTCTTCTTCTCCTGCGTATGAAAGTTCAAATTATCTACATAATCGAGACAAACCCTACAATCACATAAAAAAGAGACCAGTGAAAGAAATACTCCTTACCGAAAATAACGCTGTGCAGGTTTCGTGGCAGATAATCAAATACTAACATCATATTGTCAAAGCAATATCCCACGAGCTCTGCGATGTTTCTATGTTGTAGGTCTGCTAGAGTCATCATCTCGTTCATCCACTCTGTTTTTCCATCATAACTCCTTTTCCTGCCCAAGATCTTTACTGCCAATCGTCTTCCATCAGACAGAGTTCCCTTTAAAAAGCACAACAAAATAAATTATCAGATATCTTAACTGGTTTCCTCACTGTTCAAGGGCTCAACTTTCATTGATATCTTAACTGCTATTTGCCTTCTACTAAACAAAATTTCTCTTCTCAAATATTTATACGTAATCAGCTTTACCATATTTGTTTGAAAGACTGTAATTGACTGTTTAAATTCAAAGGGAACTTACGCTGCAAACAAACCCGCAAGCCCCTGTTCCTACAAGTTGACTAAACCCTCTTGTTGTCTTGCGCAATTCCTCGAATTTAAACTCAATTTGAGATGGTTGGATCTCCTTCACCAACATTTGTAATTCTCTACGAGGGGAAAGTTTTCGCCGCCATCTAAACATAGCTGGAATTATTTTCCTCAGAAATTTACGCAGCTGGAAAGAGCTACCTAGTGGAATTTCCAGTTGTCTGAACTCATTTATCACATTACAGTTATCTTGTTCCTGCCAAGTAACGGTGTCTGAGTCTGATCCATCGAGCTCTGTTTTAACGTTCTGCTCCATCTCATCTGCTTATATAAATTCAAAACTTTTGAGTGTGATTAAGTTGAATCGAATTAATGAAGGCTTGTAACAAAATTGTAATCTTACACTGTGTATCCTTGGATTGGTATTGCTCTGTTATTCCAAGGCAATTATTCACCTCGTTTCGACCTAGGTATACAAAATCAGCAGCTCAATTATACCAGTACTCACAATTCAATCAATTTGAATTTTCATATATGTCGAAAGAAAAGATTTCCAAACCTGTAATACATTGCTCTTGGATGAAGGTAAGTGTCTTCATTATCAGAAGCTGCATGTGACACTGAAGATCGGCTTTCATAGCATTAACTTTGCCCCGAACATAGACAAGCTCATCACGGATCTTCTTGGTCAAGAGGAACCTATAGCGTTACCAGACATAGATCATTCAATTCTAGAAAGATTCTTTCTTTTTCTTTACTGTGTCAGTCAATTTAGTAAGTAAATGCCACAGAACAATGCTCTGTAATTTTTGAGCAGAAAAGTTCACCAGTGAATGTAGGAAAATGAACTTTCTGTTGATACTTACTTGGAAAATTTATTCGATGTGATAAACGAACTACACAAAATCGAACCAGAAACTATTAATTGAACAGCTTCACACATATCGTCCAAAACCTCTTTGTGCAATATAACATTGAGATCTTTCATTTGCTTCAAATATTTACCCAGCTTAAGCATATCCTTGAGAAGGTCAATACATTCTCTGTCATTTGCAGATATGTTGTCGAATCTTTCTAAAACATTAGATATGGCTAATAGCCCCACTGCAACCCAATGTGCGTTCCCCAGTCCTTTCAACAAGTCAACCGCCATTGAATGTGCTTCGGTAGAAAGCCGAGACTTCAAAATTTTCTAAATCAAATCACCCAAAAAAACCCATCAATTTTAACATGAAAGGAAAATTACTGTCTAAAATTCTCGATTCTCAAAAGACTAAATATATCAAGATCCAAATTACCTGATCCGAAAACATTTTTGCACCATTTGAAATGCCTTCAAATAGTTTAGAAAAATCGGAGGTAACAGGCTGTACTAAATCCCTTAGCTCTGTTCCACACCGAATTATTGTGCAGTCTAAACCCTATAAAGTTTGAACCCATCACAAACCAAAGGGCAGAAAAGGCAGAAATTAAAGTAGAATAATGAAGAAAATTTGATGTTCCTGGTTAGTGATAGCAGACAAAACATTCTCAATGTAACGTATAAGTAGATTCATGGAGAACCTAGTAAGGACACTGGCAGAAGAAGATTTGTGACTATCGACACTTGAAATTTCGTTATTGGGAGCGGCATTCATTGAAGAAGTGCTCATTTTGTTGCTAGAAGTGGGCTCAATGAGTCAAGCTGAAAAGAGGATATAAATAGATCAAAGATATAGCATGCCTAATTATTATCAAACAAATCAACAGTTTACAGAAAAGAGATCTTAACGCAAAAGTAGCGCTTACTGCTTACGACGATCCTGCGACTTTTGAGTTCCAGGAATTACAACCTCTTCAAAACTTGATCTCGGATTGAGAGATGATTGTAGTTCCTTGCTATCATATAAAGCGCGTAGAATAATAGAGTTTCATCAGCAGCTTCTCAGAGTTTTCCATAAGAAAAGAATTCTGCATCTTCGAAGAGTTTTTCCATATGAAAAGGCCCAATAATTCAACACGGTCTATATCGCTATTAATTTTTCATCAAGAAGCCGGAGCAAGGTCAAACAAATAGATTAGTTGATCTTTTACGTACCGTCTTCCTTTTGATCAATCTTATGGTCATTGTTGTAAGTTACATTAGTGAAAACAATATCTTACATTAATTTTGAGAGGGGTGATGTAAGATTTTTTTAGGAATTGATATCTGATAGTTAATTAGACACATAATGAGGTTTAATCTGTGTTCATACCATCAATAAAACCTAAACTAAGCAATTGTTATGCATAGTTATCAATTTAAGTGCAAAATAAAATTAGGAAAAGGTAGTTGTGGATGTGCAGCCGACTTGATCATCCAATGGCTATTCTGCACTTTCGTAGCAGCCGAAAAAAATGGGTAATGACAGCAGTTGAAGGCAAAGATTTATAATGTGTGATATCTTCCTGAAAACCAACTTGAGGGAGTAAGGACTCGATCACATGGCCATGCTTTGTGGGAAGGCGATTTTGGTGTCGCACTTTGCTAGCATGGTTAAGAGTTTGATTGTGAGCGAGGATTTTGGGTATTCTTTTAGTCCCAGGCCTGATTATTTGAATCAAATTTTGGAGAGGGTTTTTGAGGTTGAAATGGGGCTGCCTACAACAGGCAGCTTCTTCTTTGCAGGTTAGGGTTTGACCAGATGTTACCAGTAATATGATTATCAAAGGGGTTTGTAAAGCTAGAAGAGGTGAGAGGCAACCATGGACTATTTGAAACAAATGGAGATTAATCACTGTTTTCCTGGCTAGATTAATATATATTTAACCTTATGCGGGCCTTTCATGCAAAGGGAAGGTTTGATCGGACATTGTCACATGCCTTCATTCACCTACATATGGATGCTCTTACTATTAAACTTAGAAACTAGACTAAACAATAATTAAAAAGATTGGAGCTTCTACAAATGAACTCTAACATGTTTACAACCAATTTTGCTTGTTCTATGTTTATCTTTGGAAGTGTTGTATGTGTGTGTGTATTTGGGTACCTGTTGAAAACAACACAAACACTCAATAGGTCATTGCATTAGTTCAAATGGTTAGTTAAAACGTTAAAAACCACTAATATCGGCCTATCGCCTTCTAACTAGAAAGAGTGTGATTAGTTACATATCAGCCTTCAGAATATGCTTCAAATCAGTGACTAATACTATTCTAGCATGAAGGATTTGAATCAACTTTAAGCTAAAAATATGAAAAAGTATGCAATCTAGCTTTAAAACATGAAATGAAAACAATAAACTAGCATGAGATAATAGATGAAATGTGAGTC
>MU228138.1:2038759-2067017 GCA_018584345.1 Thuja plicata
ATATATATATATGAGATCTTAAAATTTACTTAGTTCAATCTATAAATCTATCTATCTATCTATACATGCAGCTCAATGGACCATATAATGTGAAATATATACTTACCAATTTTGACCAATCCCGAGATATCATCATAATCAGTAGAAATCAAAGGAACATCATTGAAGTTTTCATCTTCATCTCTATCAAATGTATTAGTAACAACTAGTGACACTAGATTCCATGCATCTACATATCCACAGTCTTGATTGATGCATTCCTCATAATTGTTAGCAATGCAGTGACAAAAAAAGCATGAGTAGTCCCTAGTGTTCAATGTCCAATTGTGACAATTCATACTCATAACTGAATGCAAAGATCGTGTCTTTTCTATCCTCTTGAAACCATACATAATTTTCCTATCCACACCTGAAAAAATGCATATATAATACATTCTATAAATATAATTTGAATAAAGAATACATAAAATATTTAAACACTTGAATAAATATATATATCGTGAACACATGAATAATTTAAAAATGTGTGCATACCTTTTATCTCCCAAAATTTTCTATGTGGTACCGCTTGAGTCATTCCTAATGATGTGTCATTATCATTCGGTGTGAAATGTGTCTTGCACCATTCAACAACATCTTGTGCATTTTTTATATGAACTCCCTTAAAATTCATTTAATACTTTCGTAGAGCAGGTTTGATGCAAGTTCCAGCACCATCATGTTCACCTTTTCCATGTCCACTCTCAAAGAAACTCCAGACATGTGGTATGTTTTCATTATGATGATATCTACATAGTGCATACAATGGTCTAGATGATTTGGATTGTGTAGGACATCCATATGACCAAACATAATGTTTATCAATTTTTATACCTCTTTCTTTCAAATTTGCAAAAACCATCTTGAAGCAGTGTTCTACATAATGAATATCATGCTCTCTATCATCACTTATATAAAAATGATATCCTTTCTTGATGACCTGTGCTTCAAATGTGCTCTGAATACCATCCAAATATAATTTTTCATGTCGATAACACACATGTACCTTAATAGTAATTTTATCTTAAAAAGAGTATTCTGATTGAATTGCCTTTTGATGAATAAAGAAATAGTTTTTCTATGAAATCAACAAATGATACAATAGTTCCAAGTGGGAAATTGTCTCTCAGTGTTTGGAATTGTTGTTCTTGCCACTTTTCAAAAAAATCATGATGAATGTAGGGTCGAATCAATTTTTTAAATTTGTCCATAATTACTCCAACATTTATCTCATCTTCAACATATTGTAATCTTTTGGATTCTTTCCCAAATTTTGTTTCATTCTTTACATATTTGTAAACTCCTACAATTTACCATCTTTGTTACATCAATGTTTTCATTTTTCAAAGGAAAAATAGTCAAATCAGCACATGTTTAACATATTCCTTTTATGCAATTTATTATTCCAGTTGCATCATCTCTTTTTTCACATAAAATGGATGAGATGAACTCACTTCGTCTAGTAGGAGGAGCATTTTCAAAACCATACATGACTTCTACAAACTTTCAAAAAAACTGATAGTGGAGATCAAATTCAATATGATAAAGACAACAACAAGTTTCAAACAGTTTGTTTGTCCTGATATAATATGGCTTCAATATTTCAAACAATGTTTGCCCAATCTTTATATTAGGATTTGAACTAAAAAATGACACATACATTTCATGTTGTGTTGTGTCGAACCAATGTTTCATATGATATTCATATTGATTAGCTAAAATTCTATGTCTGATAACATCTCTACTATTTGATGAAGGACGTGTATTATCATTCCAAAATAATGTGACCAAATTTTTAATTCCTTCATCAATCCTATCAGAACGAGGAGCTCTACACATGATTTCCCAATTTCCTTCCAAGGTGCTATCATCTGAAATAATTCTCCTATTAACATATCATGATATTGTTTTCCTACTAAAACCAACCTGAGATGAAACTGAAGATATTTGTCTTTTTCGGAGCATAGTGTTACCTATAATGGATGTCAACATAACTTTTCTTGTAATGGTCTTATCTTTAGTTTCAGATTGCTTCCCTACTCGGTTCAAACCTTTCCTAAGATTTTCAATCATATTAGTTTTCATGTCAACAAATTTTCTCTTCTTTGATGTTGTGTCTATACCCAATAATTTTAATGCCCCTTCCAAATTTTTTTTTATAAGTACAACTGAAAGAAATTGAGCTTGTTCAAGTGTTTCAAAATTATCAAATTTAGCCAATATTTCTCTTTCTTTCCTAGTCATTGACCTCTTCTCAACAAGATTTAAGGGTTGAACATTAGCAAGTGATCTCAAATTATCCACATCCATTGTAAGTAAATAATCTAAGTTTTTTTAATTAATATTTCTCTTTATAGTTTGAGCTAAATTTATAAGTTCATCCATACCAGTAGGAGCACGTGATGCTGACCCTTCTCCAAAATCAATTTCTTGAGCTTCTGTAGGGAGTGATCTCGACCCTTCTTCAATGTGCAATTCTTCGACTTGACTTGACCCTCCTACTTCAGCTTGTCCTTCACCTTCTTTAGTTTTATGATAATATGCCAATGCAGCTTCATGATTTCTTTGTTCGATACCACATGACCTTTTTCTAGAAGATTTAATTTGTCTTCCCTTCTTGTTCCCCACTTCTTCTCTCCAAAAAATGTCTTCCAAAATATCGGCAATAAAAATTCTCTTCTTCAAAACAATACTTTGATCTAATATTTGTCGTCTCCAAAATTATGACTTTGAAAAAATAGAAATTGCAATCCTTCTCCAAAAAATGCCTTTGTAAAAATTGATTAATAACAGAAAAAGTGAATTAAATTATTGCAATTCGGTAAAAAATGGGAAGAAAAAACTTTACATTTATACCCTTCTATATTTTAAAAAAATAAATTCACAATTAGCCGACCTACTTTGTGCGAAGTAGATTGGGTAAAATTTTGACGGGGTGTTTCTCGCCGGACTATTCACATAGGGGTCTTCACGTGAAGACCCTTTGTACAAAGCCCCTCGGATGGCTTCATGTGAAGGGTTGCTTCGGGCGAAGACCCCTAAATTAGAATTTTTCCCTAAGAAAAAAGAAAACTCCAAAAAAATGGCCTTTCAAGGCCTAGGACAAGAACCAAACAATATGATTTTTTGAAATACATGATGTCAAATGATTCTATTTGGAACAAGCTTTCTAATGAATATAATTTTAATACATATTGAGTTCATTGTCACTTTCAAATATTACTTTAACCAAACATAGGTTGTTTGGTCATTCAACAACCTGTCTCTTCAAGGCTTCGTGAAAAATAGTAAATAACAAAAAAAATTATGAAAGATATGTAGGAAAAGATTATGTGTTTCACCTTTCTATACAAAAAACAAAAAAATGAATTTCGATATATACAGATCAAGTTAGAGTGATCCAAGTGACCTTATGCTTAAATTACAATTACTGTCACTTTAGAACTTAATAAACTATGAAATATTGACCCAAAATGAATGAAACCAATTGCATCCTTTAGATATTGAAGTTATAAATATAATATCAAAAGAATTATATTGTTATCATATTTTAAAAAAAAATTTATGCTAATCCAAGTGACAATCACTTCTTAAAAATACAATGTTTTCACAAAAGTCACTTTTCGAAGGAGAAGGAAAAATGAATTTAAATAAATTTTAAATTAAAAAAAAAAAAAACATATTTAGAAACTAGAAAGAAAATTCTGAAAGACTCTAGTTTACATCATCTTCAAATTCCTAATAGTTTTGCGGCAACAAGTGTTCAAAAGTGAAGTTTTTTCTCAGAATGTTAATCTCTGTGTCAAAGTTGGCCAAAAAGTGAGGTATACTATTGTGGGACCACCCTATACCTTATAGAATAGTAATATAAATAATAATAATAATTTATAATACTAATTTATATAATACAATACTAATATATATATAATATAATATAATATAATATAATGCTACTATTATACTATTATATAATACTAATTTATTAATACTAATGCTATTATAATCTAGTATTAATATAATATTAATATTATAAAAAATGAAATCTATAAAAAAACTTAAAAACTAAAATCATAACTGAAAATAACATTGAAATGAAAATGTTGAAATTTCAAACGGAAAGCAAAATTTGGGTGGGACATATCGGATATCCAAAAATATCATATATCTGATAAGCTCAGATATCTGATATTATTTTGG
Organism: Thuja plicata; assembly: GCA_018584345.1. NCBI lineage: Eukaryota > Viridiplantae > Streptophyta > Pinopsida > Cupressales > Cupressaceae > Thuja > Thuja plicata. Next base: position 2,042,996 of record MU228138.1, read on the forward strand.
ATATCCGATTAGCCTTGGTATTTGCCTCGAGTTTTGTCTTTGGAATGCCAAATGTAGATGGTAAACCAAAAAATCTTATTTATCATATTTCCTCTGATCTCCAGACTTCGACCATGTGGCTGATGACCTTTTTTTTCACCCGAAATTGATGAAAAAGGGGTTTCTTAAAGAGATTATCAACTTTCTATCAATATAATTGTTGTTCAAATTTTGAGTTCAGTAAGTAATTATTACTTATTTTATAATTAAGTTACCTCTAAATTCCTAATTGACAGACTGATTGAGAAATAACTATAACTTTCAAATAGTTTAACCTTTTTGAAATCTAAAACATATGTCACATTCTATGCTTCACCTACTATAAGAATAAAGTTTTCTATTTTGTAAAGTTTAGAATTAGTTAAGGTGGTTATTCATGGGAGTTTTTTTAATTCTAAAAAAGTTGTAGCAGAAAATTCATAATTAATTATTTAGTTGGGAAAAATTACATGAAAATATGCATGAGTCTACTACTTATATCTAAAATCTTGTGAAAATATATCATCATTTGATTGTGATTAATGTGGTCAGACATAAATGTACTTTTAATCTTTTTCCTAAAATTTTCGTACTACTGCATTGAAATCTGAAATTTTCAACTATTACATTTTTTTTTCAGATAAGGGCTAGTAGTTTAGAAAATAAATTCAATTTCCCTCATATTCTATTCTTACAACATTTTGGCATAGGGTTGATAAGATATTCAAATTTTTACATCAAGTTGATTAACCCCGATTTTCTAATTTTTCATTGCCACTTAAGCCCATATCTTGGTATACCATGATCCTGCACATACCCCCATGTGGATGATATCATATAGAACCCTATCCTTATATCCCCCTATAATTAAATCTAACCAACTTTATTCATTCACCAAAATATGTTGACCCTTATTTAACCAAGAGAATTTGTAAGGAGTAGTATGTGGTATATTCCTTTTAGATTTAACTTCTCTACCATTTCTAGAGAAATTGTATTATTAGTACTACCAAAAGAAACAAAAACTTTGCAACATTTACCTTGTGACTTCCATGTAGTCTTGAAGAGTAATTTTCTTTGTGGGGGTTCTTTCTCCATATGAAATTTTTGATCAAGGTTCTCATCATCATGAGAGACTCGTCAACTTTTGGATCTGCATTATTTGATGGAGAATATACACTTTCACTATCCTCTCCTTGTCAAAACTAATTTATTCTTTCTCCAAATGAAGTAGTGGATTGATTCTTAGGATATTTTTGTGCTTGATGGCCTGCAAATTTATTGTACTTATAGAAATTCTTGGTTAATCCATTTGATCCTCTTCCTTAGCCTCCAAATCTACCTCTATCATTTGGTCTTATTCTTCCAAAGGTGCCCCTTGATTTTGAGATCTTTGTTATTAAGAGTTACTTTCCTCTCCTTAAAACTCTTCAAGCTATCCTCTACCAGTGAAAGTATTCTTTCCCCTACCTCTACTTTTCTTTTGTTTCCTTCTTTTCAATTTATATCTTCAACCCTTATTACTAGATTATAACACTCTTCCATATTTCTTGGGGTTACGAGACTTGATTCATCCTGTAGGTTGTATCTTAACCCATTTATGCATCTTACCAATTTTCCACATCATCCTCTAAGAGACCTGGCTTTATACTCAATTTGTAGAACTCCTCATTATAGGCCTTGACATCCATCTCTTTTTGTTTAAGGTTTTGAAGTCTTCTGTATATTTGAACGACATAGTCATCAAGTAGGAATTTTCCCTTGAGTTTGAAAACCATCCTATCTCAAGAGGTTATTTTTGATTTACCCTTCTTCCTCCTTTCATCTTGTATGTAGTCTCACCAAAGTAAGGCGTGGACCTTCAACTTTGTCTTGGTCAACTTCACCCTCTATTATTTTGGTACATCCTCATACTAAAAATAGTTATTTAGAGCTCCTATCCAATCCAAAAGTTCTTCACTATCCAAGTTATTATTGGGATTTTTCTTGGTGACTTAAATATCTTGTGACCACCTCTCTTCTCTAACTTCTTTCAACTATAGCAAGCCCGACTTGAAGGATTTATATTAACTCCCTCATATCCCTCATCTCTCTTGCACATTTCTCCTTCAACTTAATCACCTCTCTTGCAACTAGATTCCCTTTTGGAGGAATTCTCGCTTCTCTCCAGTTCAATTTTTACCTCTTCTTGACCAACCTTCTCTCTGATACCAATTTGATACAAAGGAAGGAAACTCACCATATTTTAACATACAGTGACAATAATTTCATACACCATCCTTTCAAGCTCTCTTGATTAGATTGTCTCTAGGATTTGAACACACTACAAGGGTTTAATTCAACATTAAGAAGACAATATGGAAAACATACCAACTATTTTTGGGTCTTATACACTCATAATCAACTATTAATAGTGGTTCTCAACTATTCCACACTTGTTGAGGTTGATGGTTATTAGCCTTCCACAATTAGGACTATCAACCTTGATGGCCAAAGACCAAATCAATACATCTATGACTCACACTTGTTTAAACTTGATTGGAGGCACCCCCAAAAAAATCTATGAATAGTTCCCTTGAGTATTAGACACTCAACTCCTTTCTAGGACTCTTATTTATGGAAAATAGAACTGGTTTACAAAAAAACAATCGTAATTTACTTCTTTAGGACAATCAAATACATACCTTGTTTCCACTCATAAAAATGACTTCCAATAAATTTTATTTTATTCATGGGGTCCTTATACACCCTTCTACCATCATAAAGAAGATGGATTAATGCTATGGTTCTTTATAAGTCATTTCTTCAACCTTGTTGTCCTTCATTATCTCTTTGTTGGTTGAATCTTTTATAATTTGATGTATTTTCATACATGGAATTATTTATTAAGGATTTTTCTATTTAGGGGATTGATATCCTTCTTGTATGGGAGTGTATATCTCTTATAAAGGATTTTCCCACTAAGCTTGTATAATGTGAAATCTTTGTACTTATCTTTTCATGAGACCTATTTCTCTCTTTTTGTGGGTTTGCATCATTTATAAGTGATACATTCTTTGTGGTATGAAATCCTTTGTTTCAATATTAGTCATCTTTGTTAAAAATATTTTTCATGCCTTGAATAGAGAATGTATATTATAATTGATCTTTCACTTAGAGAGTACACACTTTCTCTCTTCCTTTCCAAAAGATCCATTATCCCTTTGTTGATTTATTTATTTTGTAACTTGATGTCCTTTCTTGCATGAATTTGTTTGTCTTACATTAGGATCTTTTGTTTTTTTAGGAGATAATTTACATCCTTGTTAGAGTCCTTTGTATATTATGAAGCTCTTATTGATCCTTTGTCTGACTACTTTTATGGATTCGTATGGAGATTATGATTTTCATAAGACTAATCCTATAAGTCATCCTTTGCACAAAATTTTTTAAGTCAACCCACGTGCAAAATTTGGTAAGCCACTTAGTGTGAAAATTTTTGTAAGGTACCCCATGCAGAAAAATTTCAAAGCCACCATGTGCAAAATTTAATAAGCCACCTTGTGCACAAAATTTCAAATCTCCCTCGTGCATAAAGTTTTATAAGACCACCGCATGCAAAATTTTTATAAGTAATCCTTTGTGAAAATTTTTGAAGGTAGAATTGACTGGTATCTCATAGCTTGCTAGACCATCAATTATCCTTATTGTTCTCTTTGGGATGAGTGAAAGTAGGATAACACAACTTGCTAGCCTTTCTACTCTTTCCTTCTCTTCCTCCCCCATGGACTACCTAACATGAAACATTTTTCTAGACTATTGGGTTTAGGGTTTCTCTCTCTTCTTTATATTATCTCATAACTCTTCTAGTGGGATAGATCATGGAGTGTTTTTCATCATTGGCATATGCTCTCTCCCTTTCCATGTGATCACTCGTTCTCTTGCAATAGCTTTCCAAAAATTATGCTAGTGGTTGGGATATTTTTAATCAAGGTCTCTTTGACTAGTTTATTTAGAGTTTTGTATTTAGTAGTAACCCCTTTTGTTTGTGTATTTATTCTTTGATTTATCATTTTTTGTGTTTTTTGGTGCTCTTGCACATTGTTGTCTTAGTTGAGATCCTTCGTTTGGGGGCTTGTGTCCTTGAAACTAGTGATGTCTTATCTCTTCATAGTTTTTCCATAATCATTTGTCTCTTTCTCTTCTCTCTTCTTTCCTTTACCATAAGCATGACATTATCTCATACTCCTGCTAAAGTGGGGGCTAAATGTACCATCATAAATTATAAGAACCTAACATGTGTATACAATTTTATGATTATTTAGCACCCACATTAGTGTAGTTTCATTGTAGAAATTAATATGGAATTTAACGGACACCTAAATTCAAATAAAAATCCTCCTTTATTTTAATCTTTTTAAAAATTGATGAAAGCCCTTATTTTTAAGTGTTCTTCAATATTTTTAATTCAATCAATCTATTTCATCACCTAGGCCTTATGTTACCATTTGTGGCCTTTGTGTTCTGTCACAATCTTGGAATTGGGTGTACTCTACAATTTTGCATCCCCTAATTATCTAGGACCCATTGTCCCGATATGAGGTCATCCCATTCCTGAGAACATAATACCTATGAAATTTTGTTCCTTGACGATTAGGCACAAATTGGATCTGGGTCCCATCTTAGTGGTTTAGTTGGATATTTGGATCTACAGTTAGCCTACTTGAGTTTTAACTCCTAAGATGTTGTGAGGGGTATATAAAAACTCCATCTCTCATCATTTTGGTAGCAAAAAGTAAGATCCAACATTATCATTAAGCACTCACTATCATCAAGAGATAGCATTCAACTTCATAAATCAAGGCAAGCATTGAAGCATTCAATATCTATACTTCTTCTCAAGCATTCAAGGTTTTGTTGTCTGTGGATCAAGGGTTTTTCCCTCATTGAAGGCCTAGAAAATGAGTGTTATATCATGGAAGGAGATACACCCACATCTACATCTTTTCTCTTCACAATCAAGCATTATGGAAAATTACAACATCCATCACATAAGGTTGTCTTTCATGATTTCCTTTTAGTTTTTTGTGGTAACTCAAAGATATTGTATCAACATATTTGATCACATTCAAGGAAGCATTTGAATTACCAAGATATGACATATTCTATTTTTTTATATCCAACCTCTCATATATGATAACACACTTTAAATTCAATTATCTCATTTCGAGGTTAAATCTAAATAGGGGTTTGACTAAGGAAAACCCCTCTATACAACCTTCTTCCTTGTTTTTTTGTGTAGATATAGGTAGCACAATTGTCAAGACATTATCTAACAAGTACATAATCTATTAGGAAGACTACAACTAGATTTGGGCAAAATACCTTGGTATACAATGCCCCAGCTACTTGTTCCCAGGAACAAAACACCCAAGGAATTTTTACCTAGAAGATCACCTTTAGATTTAGATCATAGGCCAGTATACTTTCTAGGTTATTGAGACATCCTCCTTCCATTTGTGCATTAGGAAAAAGGGGGTACAATCCTAGCTTATTGCTTGTTCTTATTGTACAGTGGAAAAACCCTAAGTGTATACAGTAGTGAGTATAGTGATATTTGGTAATCATTATCATATTAGCATCTTTTGAGGAGCGGAAAGAGGTCTAGAAGAAAGGTCTACAAAAATCTATGATAAGGTATTTATAAACTTTTATGGATTCCAGTAAGATAGCATGTTTTGAAGATGAACCCCACTTAGAATATGAGAAATTCATGACCAAACCAATGAGAGATGCTTTGGTTGGTTCCTTTTTGGAATTACAAGCTAGGGTTATATCTGTTGAGGACATATATAAACTAATTTTGGTAGAGTTTGATGATTATGACAATTATAAGCTGAGGAATTTTGAACGTTCTCTTTTGAGAGATGATTTGTAGAATTGTTTGATCTAGGTCAAATGGTTTGAATGTTTGGAGCAAATTTCTAATGGTAAGAGATGAGGAATAAATCAAGTTTATTTTAATTAGGATTCATGATGATTATAATTGGCTAGATAAACCATATTATATTAGAAAGGAAACTATCAGAGTTGTTACTGGTCTATACTCAGATAGGTTCATACAAGTAATAAAATTAGTAAGTAACAAGAAGGTTGAAGCTCAGATAGGTGTAACAGGTGATAAAAGAGCCTTATGAGTTGACACCATCACCGATCCATTGGTAAGGTAAATTTATTTTGGAATTAAATGCAAACTTTGCTTTTGGAATAGTGAAGGATCTACATCTACCATTGTTGTGTATGTTGCTCATTCAATGGTCAAAGAATGAAAGCATTTTGATTTGTGTCTATTTTTAAGATAGAAACTATTAAACAACATAATTTTAAACAAGAAAGAGGGTCACACTTTTCATTTTTGGATCTTTGGTTGGTTGCTTGGCATTTTAATTTCTAAATTCACTGGGTGGTCCCACAATAGAGGGATACACTTTTTTTTTCCAACTTTGACACTAAAATGAATAGTCTTTTTTTTTTTCATTCAAACACCTATTGTTGAAAAACCATTAGGAATTTGAAGATTATGTAAATTGGTGATTTTTAGAATTTTGTGTGTAGATTATTATTATATATAGTTTTAAAAAATTGGAATTAATTTGTGTTCATATTTCTATCTCCTTCAAAAAAAATTTTGATTGTTGGTAAAAATAGGTTTTATGGGGACCTGAAACCCCTTACAACCATTACAAAAAGGAGAAAAGCATTTAAAATGCTAAACAGAAACAAGACTGAGACCTAGCCCGCAATAGCCAGGGTTAAAAAAGAAAACCAGAGGAAAAATCTAGAAACCAGCTAGGCCCCCTGGCAGCCAAAAGCCAAAAAATGAAACAACAAAAAATAAGGGAACAAATGGAACTAGGAAAACTCCAGGAGAGTGCCTTCCACTTCCTTCTTAGCCTTAGAGACCTTCTTGATGGTGGCATTGAAGTCTGAAAGCTCCAAAATCCTATCTTGGATTTTCTTCTTCTTGGTAGAACGCATGTGCTTTCCTGGGCCTGCATCTTCCATGTCATCTTTTTCATCTTCAATCTTCACAATAGGGGAGCCAGTATCCAACTCCAATTTAATGGAGTTAAAACACTCCATGGAAGAACCCATGAAGATATTTTTATCCTTCATGTGTTTCTTCAGAGTGTTCTCCAGGATGTCAAATTTGTCATGCAGAATCTTAAAATTATTTTCATCCTCCTTGTTCCTTTTACCATCAACCCCGACCGACCTAGAATCCCGATTACCTTGAATAAGATCAACATAAGAAGACAGAGCATGAAAGCTGAGATGGGGGCTTTTGATTTCCTTAAATACCCATTTCATTAGATGAAACGAGCACATAGACATTGCCTTCACAGTTTGAAGAACTCCAAATGGGGGCTTGATTTTGTCATCCATGTCATCTTGAAGGAGTTGAACATTCCACTCTTGGATATCCACTATTCTAGAAAAATGAATATTATTTGAAGTAGCATGGATGTTACCCTTCTCAGCAGTGTCTTGACCGGGGGTATCCTCCTCCTTCCTCTTTGACTGCACTTCCATAACAACCTCAAGATTCAGAGAGATGGGTATATCATGCTCTTTAGAACTCACATAGTTGACTAAAATTGAAACTTTCTGGCCACCCACATCCCCCTCGATGTATTCAAGATCTTTCCCTTTCTCCTTAGCGATATGGGCACACAGAGACTTGTCCTCATCATCACTAGAAATACTCACCGAGACCGACATAGACTCCTTACTCTCATCTTTAGATTGGGACTGGGGGATATAATCAGTTTCTTCATAACCATCAACACTCTCACCATCAGAGTCCATGTCCATACCTTTATTTTTTTCAAATTTTAATTTTTCAACTATCGGCTCTGCTGACTCCTCCCCCACCCTAATCCTTTTACCTGAAGCTTTTGTAGAGCTAGAGTCTCTCGGTGAGAGAATAAGAGGACTGGTCGCTGCAATTTTCTTAACATGCTCTATAATAAGGAGAATTAGGCCCTTATGAAGAATGGGCTCACTTTCCTTTTTCCTATATATGGTTGATAATACTGTGACTGAGAGAATGCAACATGTAGGATGGAAATGAAACTCTCACCTTATGTCAGAAATGACATAACAGTACAAAATGGTAAGAGTGAGCCCTTTTATACCTTTGATTTAGAGAAATGTACTCTATAGCCGCCGTAAGAACCTTCACCCAAAATTATTTGATGGAGTCAAAATCATAACACCCCCTAGAGTCTTTCACCAGAATCACCGCTGCCACTTTGTCCTTTGGGAAATGTTGAATGGCCTTCTGGGATATCTTCTTGTCCCTATAGAATTTCAATCCCTTGGTGTTTAAACCTGTAACCTCAGCTATCAAGTCTTTGATTATCTTGACGCCATTCCTCCAATCACCATAGAACCATCCTTCCAGCCTTCAATGAAAGCTTTTGTGACAACATCTTTAGAGCCATGAAGGCGCTCCATGTAGTTTGTGAGGCCACCCTTGTTGAGCTTATCCTAGGCCTCCATTTGGTTCTTCCATTTATTACAGTTCTTCAGCTCCTTATGGTTTAGCCCACCCCCCATGATACCTTTCAAGAATAGGTTGTCAATAGCAATGGCGGAAATAAGATAGAGATAGAGAAAAACTGCCAAATTAAATTTTTTTAAAGTGCCAGTATACATGTTTCTGCACTTCACATTCTTGGGAAAGATAAGCCTTTCCGTAACCCTATTAACTGCATTTAATGACATGCGTAAATTCATGAGAGCTTTTTGAGATTTTCCAAATCTACTCACTTGCTATGATTCAGATCATATGCCAACTTGGCCTTTACCTCAATGGTCAAATCACTAACTCCATGCTAGGTCATGATGCCCTCGGCCTTAACTGCGATGTTAGCCAACACATCCATAATACAGTTCACTTCCTTGAAGTTATATGATATAATGACATAGGGGAAAGAGTTAATGATTCAACAAACCTCATCAATAATAGCCTTTATTGACCATGATGACATAGTAATCCCTTTAATGCAATTTAATATATTCATCGAATCTCCTTCAATCCACACATTCAAGGGAATTCCTTCATTAATTAATTTTAAAGTTTGAAGGAGAGACATCACCTCTGTCACATGGTTGGTCTGGACCCCAATGGGGAATTCCATGGCCGCAAGATAGTTGGACTTGTCATCGCAAATTAAGCCTCCAGATCTAGCAGGGAACGAATTCCCCTTCACCATTCCATCAAAATTGGCTTTAATCCAGCCAAGAGGAGGGGAAAGCCAAATGGCATTCTCCCACATGGAGGGAGATTTGGCTATGGTTCCTATAGAAACTCCAGCATAACTCCATTGAACATATTACAATTCTTTTTGATGCTTCTCTTAATCTTTTCAGAAATCACTACTCGAGACAAAGTAGTATCACTAAAGAATCTATCATTACATGCATTCCATAGTTTCCAAATGACATGAGGGGTGATAATGTTCCACAACAATTTATCAACAGGAGAAACTTCATTTCTCCACTGCTTGAATTTTTTTTCCATATTGTTTAGGAACATCCAACAAATATTCCAGCATTGCAAGGTAAGACACCATACATCTCTGGAATAAAGACAGTTAATGGCCAAATGGAAAACTGATTCCTTTGCATTCTTGTAGAGAAAACATTTGTTAGGAAGAATCATGCCTCTCTTTTGGAGATTGTCAATGGTAAGAATCCTATTTTGCAAAAGTATCCAATAAAAAATGTTAATTTTAGGAGTACGTAAGCTGTTTATCCCATACTTGAGCCCAGAAGGGAAGAGGATCCAAAGGATTTAAAAAGATCTTAGAGGTAGAAGAAAAAAAATAGAGAACCAAAGGGAGCTTTCCCCATATCAAATTATCCTCCTTAGTAGAATCCACTTTCTAGACATTCAAATCCAACATCAGTGGTTTAAGCGAAAAATCTACTTCAGAAAGATCAACCCAGGTCTGGTTTTCCCAGTAATCTTTGGCTCATGGGCCAAATCTCTGTTTAGAAATATCAATAAAAGGATGAATAGAAGGAATGGAATTCAGAGGAAAATCTTTGACCCAAAAATCATCCCAGAACATAATTATCTTGCAATTACCAAAAAGCCACTTGGCACCCTTAAAAGCTATCTCCTTAGCTTGCTGAATACAGTTCCAAATGAAAGAGCCCTGAACCTTCACATTAGACACCATGAAGTCTGACATATGAGGGAACGAGAAGAGATATTTCTTGTGAATAATATCATTCCATTCTTTTTTTTTCACCATAGATACATCATATCTGCTTAACCAGAAGAGCCTAGTTAATAACCATTAGAGGCTGAATACCCAACCCTCCCCACTTCTTCAGAGTACAAACCTTTTCCCAAGCCATAAGAGCCAGTCTCTTTCTATTTGCCACTCCAGACCAAAGAAATTTTTTATGAATTGATTCAATCACATCTGCAATTTTTCCAGGGATTCTAAACAGACTCATTGCATAGATGGGGAGACTCTACAAAGAAGCTTTTAGAATTTGAAGTTTTCTTGCTTGAATTAGAAGAGCTCCCTTCCAACCCACCAACTTCTTATTAAATCTTTCCACAATACCTACCCAAAAGGAGTCGGGAGGTTTCAAGCCCAATGGGAGACCTAGGTAGGTTGCAGGCAAGGTCCCAATTTGACACCCAATAATTCTAGCTATTATGTTTTGTCTTTCCTTCAACATATTTATAAAATACAAAGAGCTCTTATTCCAATTAACAATTTGACCCATGGCTAAAGAATAAATAGAAAGAGCCTGTTTGATCCTTTTGGCCTCCTGGATAGTAGAAGACCTCATAATAACCGTATCATCTAGAAATTTCTCATGGGAGCAAGGTCTAGAGGTAGAGGAAGGAATGAGGACCTTTAAAGAACCTTCTAAAGCCAATTTCTAAAAATAACGACCAAGACCCTCCGCTAGAATAGAAAAGAGAATAGGGGACAAAAGATCACCTTGTCGGATCCCCCTAGAAGGCTTGAAGAAATGGGCAGAGGAGTCATTCACAATAACAATAGCCATCGAAGTGTTGAGAAGCTGGGATAAAAGTTGCAACAATTTAACATAGAATCCAAAGGATTGGAGAATCTTAATCAGAAATTCCCAGTCCACCCGGTCATAAGCCTTCGAGAGATTGAGCTTCAACAAGAAACCATGGTTAGAAAAGGAATGGGTAGAATGAATGACCTCATGAACCTTCATAATAGAATCCAAAATTTGACTGCTGGGAACAAAACCACTCTTCTAGGGAGAAATGATATGGGGAAATATAGCCAGCAGTCTAAGAGTAAGAACCTTAGAGAAAATTTTATACATCGAGTTACATAAGCTGATCAGCCTAAAGGAGTCAACAGAATCAACACCAAGAGATTTAGGGATCAAGGAAATGAAAGTAGCTTTAATTTCCTTAAGCATGGTTCTAGACCTAAAGAATTCTGTAATAACATTATAGATATCCCTGCCCACTATGTGCCAAAATTTATGAAAGAAGAACATAGGAAACCCATTTGGGCATGGGGACTTATCCCCCTACAAAAGAGAAAGCAACTTTCTTGATTTCCTCCGAGGAAGGGATGGCAGTCAATTTTTTTTTATTAGTTTTGAATCCACTAAGGAAAGGATAGAATCAAGAAGCAGGGCCTGATTTCCCAAGGAAGGCGATTGATCTTTGGAAAGAAGGGAGGAAAAAAAGTCAACCATAGCCAAAGAAATATCTTTATCATTTCTAACCATACCAGAAGCTAACTTGAGTTTTATATTATGTTAGAAGCTCTATGTTTGGAAGTAGACATATGGAAGAACCTGGTGTTCTTATCTCCAGCCTTCATCCAAAGCAAACTTGACCTTTGTCTCTAGTACACTTCCTCTTTAGAAATAATATTATGAGTTTTGACCAAAAGAGCAGTCTCTCTATCCTTAAGATCTTGAGACATACCTTCCTGCTGGATAGAGTCCTGAATGATATCAAGTTCCTTTTCCAAATCAAGCTTGACTTTGAAGATGTCACTGAACACTTCCTTACTCCAAGTCTTAATATTATGTTTTATGTGCTGGAGTTTCCTAGAAACTCGAAACATAGCAGACCCTTGAATGTTAACATTCCACCACTCCCTGATTCTCTGCTCTAACTCCGGATGGTCAATCCACATTTTTTCAAATCTAAAGGGGAAATTAACCTTAACCTTCATTGAATCAGAAACAAAGGAGATAGGAAAGTGATCAAAACCAACCTTCATGATTGAAGACAGGAAGCAAAAGAAATTATTAAGCCAGTTTCCAGATATCAAGGCATGATCCAGATGAACCTAAATAAGGTCTTCTCCCACTTTTCTATTAGACCAAGTTTAATTTACACCCTGTAGATTAATATCAACAAGAGCTTGATGATTGACAAAATCCATGAGCTCAACTCTACCCTCCAGTTGACTCAAGCTATCAACCCCTCAAAACTTCTCATTATCTTTCAGAGGATAGTTGAAATCTCCCATAACTAGCCGGGGAGAATCACAGAAAGAAATCCTTTGATTCTTAACCATTTTCCAACAATTTTCTCTACTAGCTTTGGAATTGGGAGCATAGATATTAGTAGTCACCCATTCAAAATATGACTTGATATGAGTAAATCTAATGCTCAAACAATTTACATCATTATTTATAATATCACCTCTAATATTATTCTGGTTCCAAAAAAACACAATACCACCTAAGGCAACAACAGAGATGGATCCAACTACCCCACCATTTTTGAAGATTCTAATTTTCTCAACCTTATCTTTAAACATTTTAGTTTCCTGAACAAGCATGATATCAGGTTTATGATCACTTACCAGGCTCCTCAACGTATCCTATTTATGGGCAGCATTAAACCCCTTAATGTTCCATGAAATGATTTTCATTTCTTAACCAGAGTACACACATCCTAGATGGTCAATTGCTTACCATACGCTTTATCCTTTTTAATTTCTCTTTCTTTGATTTATTTCTTTGAGGTTTTACCTGGAGTTCTCTTTTGGATCCAACATCCACCTTCACGCTACAAGCCTTAGAACCCCCATCAGTCCTACTATGATTTACCACTCCCTTTGAGCTAGGTGTTGAGAGTTTTCTCTACTGTTTCTTTTGTTTCTTCCCCATTGGAGTAGTCCATGGAGCCCAATTCAGATCCAGAATATCCGGACTGACATAAGGTTCTTCATCACTATTTCAAGACAGGGTATCTAGAGTAGATGAAGAATCCTCCTCCTCTATCTTTTCAGGTTCGTAGGGTGGAGAATCCTCCCCCATAGCCTCACTATCTAACCGAACAGTAAGATAGGAACCTTCAACTTTAAACTATGACTGTTCATTAGCCTGGATAGGAACAACTACCTCCACCGACACTTCATCAGAGAATAAGATATATATATGTAACGGATTCCACTATTTCTCCCTCTTCCAAGTTTTGAATACCATTCATTTCAACCATGTCACCAAGGCTTCCTTCTAGACCCAGATCAACCTTGTTAACACTCTCACCTTTAGTTAAAACCAAATTCTTCTTCTAAACCAGATTAGTTTAGGTTACTTAGGAGGATTAGGTTCAGAGACCACTGCTTTGGGATCCTTTTTGACTTGTTTCAGACAATTCTCTATCCAATGACCCATTTTGCGACACACAAAGCAGGCAAAGGGAAGGCATTCACATTCCACATCTTGCTTCTAGATACCTAGTTTGGAGTTGATGTTAATAAATGAAGGAAGGTTACCAAACTGATAAATATTGACATAGATTCTTGCAAAAACTAGATGGGACTTGGTAGTTGTCATTGAATTGATCAAGAGAATTTCCCCACCAAAAGAAGGAGCAAAGCCCTTAAAGATGTCCTCGTTCCAGTACTCGAGGGGAAATCCAGGAAACCTGACCCAGACCATAGTGGCATTGAAGAAATTTTCAGAGTAATCCCAATTTGGAGTCCATTTATGGAAGGCCACAACCGTTCTTCCAAACATCCAAGGTCCTCCACATAGGAGAAAATCCTGATCTTCTTTGTTGGAAAAAGCAAAGGATAAAAACCCCTTAGGTAAAGTAGCTATGTCAACCTGACCCTTCAAAGCTCATCTTTTCATAACAAAAGATCTAACTAGTTTAATGTTGGGCCGAGGGCCCAAGAACTTACCGACCAGAGTAAACTCCATTGAAGAAACTGAGTGATACACCAGAGAATCGGGAACAAAAATAGATACTTCACCATCCACAAAGCCATCCTTGATAGTTCCAATAGCATAAGAATTTTTTCCCACTTGTTTATCTCCTAGGCTTTTTGACCATTTTTCAGTAGAAGAGGTGTTGACCTTGACATTCTCATTGTTTGTCTCTTTAGGGGACCCCACTAGTGGGTCCTTTGTGCTCTTTTTCTCCAAAGTCAGGCTAGGCCCAATCTTTGAAATATTCTCTCTGGTCGCCAGTAGGATTTGAGGTGAAGGACGAGGCAAAGCCTTTGAAGGAATCTCTGCAGAACTCAGCAGAGGCAATACACATGCCATAATAGCCTGACAGGGAGCCTAATTCTCCTTTCCACACAGAGAAGAATCTGACACCTACAAGGCCAGATTCAAACAGGTACTAGAGAACCTGCCGAAGTTTTTTCCCTGTCCACCATGGCATTCTCCAGCCCAACATCAGAACCAGAGTCTGCAGCCAGGCCGCCATGCCTGAATGGGACCTCATTAAAATTTGAAAATCCTTTCCCGCTTGAAGCCTCTCCCATATCTCGAATGAATTAAAGTTACACTAGTGATCTCCTTCAAAAAAGTAGTTTTTATAAAAAAACAACATTTCTAAAGAGTGAAATTAATTTGGCTGAGCATAACTTTTTTTTTAAATGATAAAAATGTAATTCTTTTGAATTTATCTTTTTAACACCAATATCTATTGTATCCAATTGGTTTTATTGGATTTGGTTGAATATTTATAGTTTATTTTTTGAAGTGACATTAACTATAATTTAGACATAGGTTCATTTGGTCGCCCCTAAATATTTTATGTATATATCAAAATTCATTTTTTATTTTTTTGTTAGAAATAGAACATAAATACCTAGTGTATAGATATTTTCATAATTTTTTTTACCTATTTTACTATTTTTCCATAAGCATTGAACATAGAATTTGATATACAATGCAAAACCTATGTTTAGTAAAACTCAAAATACAAAGTCATAATAAACTCAATATATATTAAAATCATAATCATTGACAATCTTTATTTGAGTAGTAATATCTTTCATTTGGGTTTGTCAAATGAATTTATTCGATCCTCCAAAAAGCTAATGTCAAAGTGAATTTTTGTGAGCATTTTGATAGGTGCAAAGGAGACTCGATTGCAGGTATGACTAAGGAGTAAAAAGATTATATCAAAGAGAGTTTGATCTAAGAGGATTATATCTAACCATTTTTTATAATTATTTCAAATAGGACTTCTCAAGACTTAAATCATCAAATTTTCTAAAAATTGTGTAATTTCAACAAAAATCAGGATGTTCAAAAAAGTGTAACCTACTATTGTGGGGTCACCCCACTACCAATAAAGGAGAATGTTGTCTAGGTTGAGAATTTTCCTATAGGAAATAAATTCATAGTAATTTGAATGATTTTGATAGAAAATATAGTGCATGCAAAGACTAATTCATAAAGCTCTAGAAGTACTTAATTTTAGAATTTTGAATCCCATGAGATTGCATTGAGAAATACAAGGATAAAATTACATTCCTAGTAGTACAAATCATTGCTTCATGGAAGTAGTATTGCCAAATAAGTTTACATTAACTAATTTTGGTTATGATAATAGTATGTAAAATTGTGTAATTAATGTAGAGGAATTTCTTAAGTGTCGAGTAGACCTAACATAAAATAAGTTTGGTGCATATGAGGAGTTATTTGGATCAGATGACTTGGAACATACAACTCCATTGATGTCTCTCCAATGTCAAAGAAGAAAAATAAATTTGACAACAAGAAATAAAAAGTAATGATAATTGATGTGGATGACTTAGAACCAACCCAAGTTTATGAGAAGTAGAAAGAGATAATGACAACACAAGAAGAAAAACATAAGAAGGAATTTGGATCTTTTATGAAGATCCCTAAGAAACAAACAAGGTACCAAAAATACTAGAAGAATCAAATGAAATAAAGAAGATTGGTCACTTATGGTTCTCATGACCATCATATGTCAAGGAGAGAATTATAGAAGCTTTGATTATGCATATGCTAGAAAATAATATTGCTCCTAGTGATGTTGAAAGCTTACCCCTAGATTTTTTACTTGAACAAATAAAAGAAAATGTAACCCTGAAATCTATAGGAAAGGAAGATGATGATCTAGAAGAAAGGCTCCAGAGAGCCACGAGGAAAAATGTGTTATTTCACAAAAGAAACTGATTGATTGTATAAATGAAATCAAAAAATGTGTTAGTACAATGGCCATAACTTACATATACTATCTTAGATGGCTTGCTGCCATAGAAAATCAAAAGTCTATGATTGACTCAATTGACTTTGAATTGAATAAAGTGGCACACACACTTTATATTTTTAAAGACAATGATGGAGGACAAAGAAAAAGGATAAGTTAACTTTAGGTAAAATTAATGTTTTTATAGATATAGAGAGATATGACCTTTCCAAAACCTTTTGGAAAGTCAGAGATATCGTTGAAGCAAAATTGGATCAATTTTCTAGTTTGTTAGAAGATGTGGAAAAAGATGAATTAAGTCTGATTGGTCTAGACAACCTAATTAGTTCTATTAACCTACTCATTTAGTGCAATAGTAAACTCTTGGTTCTTTTAACTATCATCAACTCCTATAATTTATTCCTCCCAAAAATCAAATCCAGGTACAAGGAGATTTTCCCTTCAAAGGTAACTTTAATTTGTGCATTTTTTGAGTTGGTATATTTTTTATACACTTTTTCCTTGACAGAAATGAGGATGAATAGTAAAAGGAAAATAATAAAAGTAGAATAGAAGGGTATAGAGAATAAAAATGGTTTAATGGGTGACATAGGAGAAAAAGAAAAGGTTTTAATAATTTTGATTTTTTAAGTATGCAGTCCTATTACCATCTTTTCATCAATGAAAAATGGGGTGATTGTTGGAAGTTTTTTATTGATGAAGGAGAATGTTATGGACATGTCATACTATTTTTCATTGATGTCAAATTACATCTATTGACTTATACTATAAATCATGTTTCTTTTCCTTTCACTACTTTAAATTCTCCATGAATCGTTCTCTTAGAATATCATACAAGTCATAATCAATATTTTTCTATACATCTAATTTATTCTTAGCTAAGGCTTTGTGCGCTGATTTATTCCATACATCTAATTTATTCTCAGCTAGGGATTTGTGCTCTAGGTTAAATCTAAATTTATCTCTTATTAACTTATCATGCCACATATCAATTAGCTTCCTATGATTACACATATCCAATTTGACATGAATGTAGGTTATGATGTCTTCAACTGGTAAAACCCTAAACTAAACTAGAAAGGGCACCCGTTGGGTCATTTTGGGTTAATTTTTTGGGATGTAATTTTAATTTTGGAAGAGGTTTAGCATTAACATCAACTACATTAAAAGTCACTATAGTGAAAATAGACTTGGTTGTAGAATTTAGTGTTTAGAAACTAGGCCATAGGAAAATCTCTTTGCACTTTGGATAGAAACCCTCTCTCTAGCAATTTGTCTTTGCCTCCTTTATCTTTTTATCTTTGAATGAGTAAAAATACTTAGTAAAATTCTTTTTAAAGGCCCGCACAACTTTCCATTTCTTGTAAAAAATATAGAGTGAAAAAATGTTAAATATTATTTTTGTTCTCTTTGTCATTGTTCCATCTTTTGTAAATTATTACATTTTGATATTTATTGCCATAATTTTCACCAAAAGAATTGTTTCATCAATATATACCTCATATCTTTATGGCATGGTAAAAACAACACGTTCTTTGGCAAGGAAATATTATTTTCCTTTTCACTCACCTTGGGACAAAGCCTTTTAAACTAATTGCCAGAGAAATCCTTTGCACCAGAGCTGGGTGTAGTCACATTTTCTTTATTTTTCAAGATATTTTTCATCTCTCTTATAACTTATTCCACATTTATCTTCCTCATGAATTCATTTCCTTTTACCAAATTATCCATATTTATACTTTTGTTTTTAAAAAACTTTACAATGTGTCCAAACTTGTTATAACTCTAGAAATTAACATTCATTTGTTCTGTATTGATTTTATTTTGCCAAGATTTCCATTGGTTATCCTTATGTCAAATAATATTACATGCATGATAAAGACTATTGAAGGGTTTATCACTTCTATTGTTTTGATTAGTCATAGTTTACTTCTACACTAACTTTCTCTATGACCAAATTTTATGCAAGCAAAAAACTAACCGAAAATAATATAGCATTCTGAATTCTCATTCTATCACAATCTATATCCTTATGACCAAATTTATTGTAATAAAAAAATACCATTAAACGAAGCGTTCTTTTGACCAAGATGCTTGACCAGTGGATATCATACTTGATCTCTTTGATTTAGAAGATGCTTTCCAATATTGATTTTTGTAGAAGAATGATAGGTTTTTATTTCTTATACTATACTAGGTGTTCCTTTGTCTTCAATCTTATAATGTTAAAAATGACCAACTTTAAACTATAATCAAATTTTGTTTTTAAGAGTTTTATGTATAGCTATCATCTCATATGTCAAGCTCAAGCCAATAAATTGTTCCACAACGTATTGTAGAGGCTACTCAAGAATCCTAAGAACTTATAAGATTTTTTTGTAATAACAAACACAATAAAAACTAATTAGTAAGTTTTAACTTATTTTTGAATTTAAAATTACACTAGATTACTAAAATTCTTTCAAAGGGAACATTGACAAGCTTTAAATGTAAGTAAAAGAACCTACCTCACCAGAATGAAAATTGAACAATCAATTATTGACCACCTATCGAGGCCATTTATTACAATCTATGAAGTTTCATCTAATAAATAAACTCATTTAGTTGCTGTCCCTTGATACGTTCTTCTAGAATTTGAAGAGAAGAATGAAGAAAATAGAAAACATAAATAAAATATTATACACCAATAAATACTATAAATTTTATCTATTGTATCCTTAATCAAAAGTATTGTAAAGGAGATATAAAGCCATGCACAAATGATGGAGTGAGAAAAGATGATAAAAATTGAAAATCTACTTTTTAGTTTTTTTCTATATATTAGTAATTTACAATTTCAGAGGCCTTTAGGCCAAAACTTGGGGTCAAAAATATCATCAGTTCCTTAAATTAATTTTCTAAAGGCATAGTATTAAGGGATTAAAATTCTATCTTTTAAGTATCTTTCTAATATAGTTTAAGCAATTTCAAATTCCAAGTAGCAAGTAACAAGTAATGACCTTGCCAAGTTGGGTTCACCACATTTAAAAGAGGTGTGGTTTCCAGCAAGTCAGTGACCTCCTCTTTTTTATCTTTCTATTTACATCTGATTTCATGGTAGGACACATGTTAGTGTAGTTCTCAATATTAAAGGCACTAGGGATCAATCTCTAACTAAGATTGTTGGCTTACCACATATCAATGCCATGCATCTTTAATCCAAATTCAAAGAGAGAAGTTTCATAAGTTTGTGCCTATGTAACATATGTCCAAGCTATGGTCATGCTGGTCAAAGAAAATTTAATGAGACCCACTTCCTTCAAGGAAATATGCCACTTGTTATTCACAAAGGACACATTTAAATCAATTCACAATCCCTAAATTATGTAATCTTTCAACAGTAATGATTTTATTATTAAGTTCCAACCATGTGAATGTATCCACTTTTGATAAAACTGCATCCTTCCAGCAAAAGGAAAATTCGTTGAGCTTACTTAATCTTTCTCCAGATCTGCGTGATTGATAGCCTTGTTTGACTGTACATACTTCCTTGATTTATATGGATCCCAAATTAAGTAATTTGATTTAGGTGAATGGAAGATAGTTCTTTATTGAATGATTTTAACAAGGATATTATTTTGATCTTGTGGCAAAGGAAGAGGTGAAAAATATCTCCATTCTATAGATTGACACCCTCCTTCAGATTTAACGAAAAAATATTTCATTAATTTTGAAGCTCAAACTTTTTGAAGGACAACCTTTTCTTGCTGAAGATGAGGCAACATTTCTAGAGGGGGATGTCTATTTGATAAATCCTCCCAGAATAATGATTTATCTCTTGATTTAGTGATCCATGAAAGATACAGAAGAATAAATTCCCTACTTCTTATAATGAATTTCCATTAACTAGAACCTTTAGGTAGATTTAGCATTGTGAATATCCTCCCAGGTTGATTACAATCCATATATTTTTCCCAAATTATTTTTTGCACACGTTGATGCAAGTTTAGTGGATAACTTCCATGCTAGCTTGGCCCCCAAGCTTACATTTCGATCCTCCAAATTATGAGAGCTAGCTCCATGCTCAGGTTTAGACTAACACATAATATCCCTAGATAACAATGAAAAATCCTTTTTTTCTCAACCACATTCCCTTTCCACAAACAATATATCAGATTTTTATTCATGTTCTGCAAGAATCCCTTGCGAACTTGTAGAACTGACACAATATAATTTTGGATTGAGCTTAATATTGATTTAATTAATAATAGTCCTCCTACAAATGATAGCCACCTTGATTTCCATGAGGATAATATTTTCTTTATTATGGAGAGTTTATTTTCCTAGAGTGAGGCATCATTTGCACCAATAAAGAATGTAACTCCTAAATAAAATTACATGGTAGTACTACCTCCTTGAAGCCTAATAAATTTTTCAACTAGGCCTTAATGAACTTCTTTTTATTAAAAAAGAAAACCTTAGATTCACAAGCATTCATTTTCTATCCTAAAGCTAAGCAATACTCATCAATGGTCTATTTTATCATATTTTCCTCAACCACAGTAGGTTGTCCAAACAATAATGTGTCATTAGCAAAAATGTCATGTGTTATATGAAAGGAAACAATTTCCATTGGTACTCCCTTCCATAATGATATTGAATGATTTTGTGAAATAAGTCTGCTAATCTCCTCAGTAAGAATTATAAATAAAAATAGGGAAAGAGGTCTCCCTGTCTAACTCTTGTGATGAAGAAAAGAAGCCATATAGACAACTATTAATCAAAACTAAAAACAATTTCTCCTGAAATGCATGATAAGGCCTACTAACACCATTTCTTCTTAAACCCCAACTTTTTTTAGCACTTACATAAGAAAAAATGAGCTTTCTATGTCATACTCCTTCATCATATCAAGTTTTAGAACCATTGAGGTAGTACAAATTTTTTGGATAGAATGTAACACCTCATGAGCTACTAATGCTCCCTCCACAATTTCACTAAGCAAAACAAAAACCCTTGACGAACTGAAATGATAGCCAAAATGACTCGTACTAAACAAATTGAGATTGCTTTTGTGAAAATTTTATAAATTGTAGTACACAAGGATATTGGCATGAACTCAGGGAATGAGTTTGGATGAGTACACTTTAGGATTAGAGCAATGAAAGTGGTATTAAACTTCTCAAGCATTGAAGCATTTTTCCTAGACTCTTCTAAGGAATTCATGATATCATAGCCTACAAAATCCCAACAATAATAAAATAAAATAAAACCTAAAATAAATTAGTAACTAGTAAAAATGGATTTGATTTGTATGGAATAGTTTTGACAAGAAGCGGGGATTGAAAAGTGAAACAAGGGTGTTAATAGAAGGGATCTATTTTGATTATATAAGTTTATGTTATCATGATATGATAATAACTTAGGAATAATTTCTAGAACCAAATGTTGATTATGGTCTGCACCTAGGCCATCTAATGAAAGCAATTGAGAGAAGAAAGAGACAACTTTATGTTAAATACTTGCTTCTTTCTTAAGTAACTGCCCTCGGGAATTATGGATCTAAAAGATTGAATTATAATGCTTCTTTATTTTTCTGATGCATGGAAGAATTTTGTGTTTCTATCCCTTTCTCTCAAGTAAATCTCCCTTGAGCTTTGCCTCCAATAAATCTCCTCTTTGAGTAAGACTTCATTCGATTCTTCCCTCAACTTATTTTGGTGATCATACATTTCTAAAGACATCCTAGGTTGTAAAATGACAAAATCATTTATTTCTTGTAGTTGTTGTTGCAAAACATTTTTTTCTTTCTGAAAAGTGTTTTTGAAATGAGATAGATTCATATTTTATTTTATCTTTAATAAAGACTAGTTTCTTAGGAAGCTGGAATATTCTTGAACCTTGAGAGTAAGGAGCTTCCAACCGCTATTTATTTAATAGAGGTAGAATGGCTGGATCCCTAAACCACATGTGCTCATATTTAGATTATGACTTTAATTTAATGGTCAAAACTAATAGGGGGTGCACAATTAAGGAGAAAAATGATCTAAACATGATAATCCCAATATAGAACTTGAATAACAACCTTTCTCCAAAATCCATTATGGATTTATAAAGAACCTATCCAGCCCTACACAAATATGTAAGAACCCTTTTTGTCTATTAGTCCATGTTACTGTTCTATTTGGAAGTACGCAATCAAAAAGACCATTAGATGTCACAAAGTTATTTAATATCTTGTAGCACTTCT
The DNA here is from genome assembly GCA_018584345.1 of Thuja plicata. Taxonomy (NCBI): domain Eukaryota; kingdom Viridiplantae; phylum Streptophyta; class Pinopsida; order Cupressales; family Cupressaceae; genus Thuja; species Thuja plicata. Next base: position 2,065,756 of record MU228138.1, read on the forward strand.
TAAGTAGGAGAGATGACCCCAACCTTGTCATATTGATTTAAGATTGCATTAAAGTCACCTCCCACTAGTAATTTAACCTCCCAAAGATCTTAAATAATCTATGATAATGATAACCATAATCTCTTCTTGTTCATTGTAGATGTTGGCTAATAGACATTCAGCAAAAATAATGAAAACTCAAATCTATTAAATTCTACTAAAATCTAGGTAGCATTTGACTTTATTAATTTTACTTGCACTCTCCAGGACTTCCATAAGGTTGCTAGAGCTATAGAGGTCTCAATTGAAGAAACACTTATTGCTAACCGATGTCTCCATGAATTGAATAAATTTGAAGTATGGTTTGCTGATAATTTAGCCTCTTGTAATAGGATAATATCTTCTTCACTATTATAAATATGCCCTTCGATCGGGTGAGATTTTTTAGGGGTGTTGATTCCTCTAAAATTTCATGCGATAATGCTCATTTAGATTTTGGGAGAGTGATTTTCTCTCCTTGATGATGTTCTGTGCTTCAAAAATAAAGTTGACGTTGTTTCTTTCAATTTTTTTGGACCATGACTGAAATCTAGAACTTTTTGAATTCCTATATCTATTTCTTCCTTGGTCTTCTTCAAAGGTCCCCCTCTATCCTTTTTTGAAGGTGTGGAAGTATTCACCAAAGGCTTTATCATGTTTTCTTGTGAAATTGATCTAATTTTTGCTTATAAATGGATTTTGTAGTCTTCAGATGATCTTGGTGATTGTGTTCATCTCTTTCCTCATCCACTCTGATCTCTTCATCTAGATTTCCTAATTCTATAGAACCCACAAGATCTCCTTTTACCACCTCATCTACTAGCTCTTTTAGATTTTCTTTTACAATTTCCAATAAAGTATTTTCCACTATCTCTTCGAACTCCCCTTCTTGCATCATTGCTACAAAAATTCTTCTTTTGAGATATTCAAGCTTTAAAAATCTCCTCCTAACTTCTGCTTGATAATCCCTCTAAGACACGTGTCACACATAGAATCTTCCAATATTTCTATGCCTTGTAAAGTCAAAACCTGGTCCTCTACCTTTTGATTTTGTTTTCTTTCGAGCTGCACCTAGATAGCCTCTATATTCTAAATTTTTCCTCATTAAATATGACATCCAAGATTCCTTTGTTGACCTATTTATTAGGTTCAATTTGAACCGAGATCTCATAATCCCCCCCCCCTAACTTGAAGCTCTTTAAGTTGATTTTTTCTCGAATATGAAATATTAATATTTAGAAAAC
>MU228138.1:2076818-2103617 GCA_018584345.1 Thuja plicata
TTGGTTGGTTGTCTCAAAGAAATTAGGAATTAAATAACTCCATCATTTAATTAAATTAGCCATGGAAGGGTGATTGGGTTGGATTTGATCCTTTTTGATTTGAACTATACAATTGAAAAATCAATTGGATAATTTGATTAATCCCTTTAGGCTTGAATTTTATTATTTGATTTCATAATTATTTGATCTTTTAATTTGATTTGAATTTAGTTCCTTTGATTTGATAAATGTCCATTTGATTTATATTGAGATGATATTTTGAAGCATTTGGCTGAGATTTATAATTTGGAATGCTTGAGATACACCTGGTCAATTTTAGGTGTCTACAAATGCCCCTCTTTGAATTGATGTGCGAAGCACATTGATTCAAAGAAAGCTTGATTGTCTTGATCATTGAGCTGATACTGATGAGCTGATATGAAAACCTTATATGAAACCCTGATATGAAAATCCTGATATGAAACTCCCGATATGAAACCTTGATATGAAAATCCTGATATGAAACTCTGATATGAAACCCTGATATGAAACCCTGATATGATAAAGTTTGAAATTTTAATGCCCCAAATTGGATGCAAGATATGCTGCAGAATCCTAGTTTGATGATATGATGATGCCCCTTCAGAAATGGAATCATCTTGATCGTAGGTAAAAGTTTTTTTGACGAACAATGCTAATAGGATAGATCAAAGATGATAGAATTTCTGATAAATGATGATGTGAAAAGATGTCGAACAAATTCCCCAGTGAGCAGAATATGCAGATTAGGTTTGACTAGGTCAAAAATCTCATAAAATAGGTTAAAATAGCTTAAATAGGTTGAAAAACCCAAAATTACTATTCATTTTCACTTTTCACTATTGAGATTTTGCTCTGATCCTCTAACAAATGATAGCGATGGTAGTCCCTATTCGAGAGCACAGGTTCGAGCGAGCGCACCAATATCAGAGACCACCTGACTACTGGCCTCTGGTGAGTGGTTTGAACCCTCTTGGTGCATTTATTTCATGTTTGTAGTGCTTTTTAGAAATTTTTTAGCCAAATGCCACGTAGGATAGGTAAAGTGCCGCTTAGGTCTATTAAAAGCCGCATCTACGCTATGAAAAGTTGCGTACGCGCAATCCTTAGCCACGTAGGAGCTAGGTCAAAATTGCTACCCAAAATAGACAATGCACCGCCTAAAAACACCATGTTTTAAAAGTCGCGTATGACAGTTTAAAAGTTGTGTAGGCCTACAAAAGGTCACCTAAATAGTAAAGCATTGCCTCCATGTGGTAAAGAGCCACTTTCGAAGATTAAAAAGCTTCCTAACTTTAAAATCCATTTACACTCAGTTAAGTGCCGCCTACCATAAAGTTGGAAAGTTGAAATAGGAAAATAGATGAACTTAGTTCGATTGATCGTCCAGATGACCCAATTAGGTTCCAAGCTAGAAAATGTTCATCCAGAATGTCACGTAGTGTTTAGGATGTTTAGAAAAGTCATAATGATGAATTTTTGATAGGTCAATCAGATATGATTAAAAATGATTAGAAATTGTCCTTGTGTCTCACGATATAGAGGTTAGAAGCAATAATTTGATACGCTCAAGTTAGAGAAAATATAGATTTAATGTGTTGTGATTGACTTAGAATGGTTCATCAAGAGAAAAACTAACATGATGCACTTTGTTTCAAAATGTAGGATCATTACCGCAAGTTGCGGGTGTGAGGTGTAGCATTATGGATTTTTGATCTAGTAGATGAGCTTATGCCTCCTGAGTGGTGTACTATTGAGATTTGTGGACTTAGTTTCCTCTTGGATCTCCCTCGGTTTCAGTTGAACCGAGGTTTATTGACAGCTATGGCAGAGCGATGGCACTCTGACCATAATACCTTTCACTTACCTCTCGGCGAGATGACGATTATGCTAGAGGATGTATATAGACTACTGAGGATCGTGACTCATGGAGAGTGGGTGTATTATGATGCAGTGTATGATAGCAGTGTTTGCTGATGGGTGTTTGGAGACAACACCATCGATGATGATTGTATTGAATTTGGACGCAGTTTGCCTCATTCCCCACTCTACCAACATTATTAGGAGCTGTGATAAGGGGGTTTATTATTGCCAGATAGGTGAGGACGTGGTTTTGCGATTGAATGGGGCTAGATTATAGAGGACCTGATTTCTCATCCACAGAGATTGGATTGGGGTTCCTGTGTTTTGGCACACTTGTATCATGATTTACATGAGATTATATATCGGCCATGTGCAGCTATTTTTGCAGGTGCAGTTTTGTTACAGTTATGGACATGGGAGCATATCCCTATTACTAGACCAATTTCAACGCGAGTTTAGGCTCATGATTACTCATATGCATTTCTATATGATGACATGATTGTCCAGCATCGTCTGGGCAAGGTTTATTTTTGGAGACGCATGATTGATGACATTGATCAAGTGGTTTGGAGGCCATACTTGCAATGCGAGAGGTGGCGGGAGGATGACGATGAGTTACCCTACATGTTTTCACCTCGATGGATGATAGCCCGATCATCTTTGGTTATTGAGATATTTTTCTATGGTAGAGTGCTATGCTAGTTCGGCCAGATGCAGGATATGCCATAGGGTATGGCATTATATGCTCGAGTACAGGCTGATAGGTCGATGTGGGGAGCACAGGCTGACTACCAATCAGCCTGTCTACAGATAGATCAGCTGGGATATGGGGTTTGGGATTTTCTACCATAGGTTGCAGATGCAGGGATGTCAGAAGAGTATTGAGAGTGGTTCATGCGACATCATTTCATGAGATTCACTGATCCAGCAGAGCCTATCCTAGATGTTGATGAGCTTTTTAAGGATAATGGTAATGGTGGAGATGATGGGGATGATGGCGATAGACCACGCCATCGCAGAGTCTAGAGAGCATCTAGAGCGCCATGGGTATAGAGAGTAGCTGGGCCTCGGATGAGAGGCAGACATGTGAGAGGCTGAGGTGGTGGTTTCAGACAGTCGAGGTAGAGACTAGTAGGGGCACAAGTACCACATGGTCAGGGTCCATTGAGAGTGGATGTAGGTTGGGCTAGACGTAGGCACAGACGGGTCTAGGAGGCAAGATAGGTTCCTGTATAGGGACAGATACCACAGGTACCTTTAGCATCTCAGGCACCACAGGCTCCGCTAGCATCACAGGATCTAGTTTCAAATGAGATAGTGCAGGATGTTAAGGGGTTATAGGCCGAGATGACTACAGTTACATCGAGATTAGACCAGGTTACGACCATATTGTAGCAGTTTCTGGCCACTCTAGCTCAGTTACTGACCAGTGCGAGCACTAGTCAGGCACCTCCTGGTTCACAGGATAGAGCAGGTGATAGAGATCCTAATGGCGCAGGTGGGTCAGGCACAGGTTAGGCTAGGAATGGATCAAGTGCCCCTACTGGTTTATGAGATAGATATGGATCCAGGATTTGTATCATATGTATTTTTTTTTTATCAGGACTTTGATGTACCATTTTTATGTACCATTGATGTACTGATTATGCTATAGACATTGATGATGGACATTTATCTTATGATGATTTTTTATTTGTCCTGTGATGATATTATGAGATTTCCTTTTATGCATGTCTATATGTTTCTATGATTCATTTATTTCTATTGTGCAATGGATGCAAATTTCTTAGAGTAGGACATAGATAAATGGATGCAAATGATGTGAATGCAATTTATCTCTATATGTTTTTCATTTTAACAATGTATGGATTATGCAATGCAATGAATGCAATACTTAGTGCTTATGGTAATTGAAATGCATCTATCTTTTTTTGTTTTTGAATGTATGCAATTTAATTTATGATATGCAGTTCTAAATGATGATATGGATAATGATTAATGAATAATGTATCTATTTTTTTTTAATATTTTCTCTTGACATGAATATATAATGAATAATGATTAATGATGATGAATGCAAACGACAATCTCATTTTTGAATGACTTGAAATCCATATGATTTGATGAAATGTTATCAACCCTTTGTCCCCCCCTTGAACTTGGAAAAGTGCTAGAAAGACAAGCCATTTGAGAACTAAGTATTTTGAGAACGCAAGAGAAAAAGCAACATGCAACTAATCTAACAATATGCAAAATGCAATTTAATCTAACATGCAAAATGCAAATTTAATGTAACATACAAAAATGCAACTAATTGTCCTTGAGGTTTGCGAAAGGAATGCAAACTGAGATATATTTTCATCATAGAGCGTTGTGGAACTAGGAGTCCATACAATCCTTACTGGTGCCACTGTGACCATAAGAATATGAATATGACTTTCCTACGTGTGGTAACCCTTTCTACGAAACCAAGTACAACCCACACTAGTTGGATGACCAACTATGGGAGTATGAATATCAGTTTAATCGTATTCAATGTTGCAAGTGGATGTTGGTATTAAGATATGGAAAATCTAAATAACCAAGGTATCCTTTTGTGTAAACAGACAAAATTTAACCCTCCATCCTGTATGAATGTCCTCTATGGTTCTTTGATGACCATGTCTTTAGACTAATTCACACAAGTTAAAGAATCTTCCTCAAAACAATCACTCAGAAGCTTAAGAAAACATCATGTCTTTTATCCTTGCCAATCTAGCCGAAACATCATTGATTAGCTAAAAAGAACATGACTTGAAAAAGGCAATGAAAAACTCATCAAAAATTCCAAGTGTTTGTGAAATGTATCAAGATTTTCAAATAAGAATTCTAGACAATTTGATCATTCAAGGTGTGTCAAATTTAATCCTAATAAAATAATTTAAATGGGATTCCATGATCATGTTATGCGATCAAACTGTTTAGGGTTGAACAATGATAGTCATCAAAGGTTCCAAAATGTCTCTCCTAAATCTGAAAATCCATTTCGGATGTGTGACCAAAATGTTGCACTATTGAATCCGGTTGGTGCCAAAATCTATGATGTGTGCCCCCAAGTGATAAATGTGACCAACGTGATACTTAGGGAAACTAAACCTAGCATGTGACAAAATGCAGCTCTGAGACTTTATTAGGGAAATGCACGAATGACGGATGCAATGAGGATATGGACAAGTGAGATGAGGAAACCACAATATGTACAAATGCAACTAGGAAACACCTAAAGGAAAAAAGGCGCCTGTTTCCAGGTTTTCACCTCTTGGGATTATTGCTCATTTTCTCTTTTTTTCTACCGAGGTGCCTATTGCTAGGTTTTCACCAAGGCACTTTTTTCTCTTTTTCAAATGTTTTTGGCTTTTTTAATTTTCTGATTTTTTTTGTATTTTTGATCTTTTCTCCTTTTTTTGGTATTTTTAGATTTTCCCATGTACAAAGGTGATGCTTGACTCATCTAATACTCTCAACTTATACTCTTTAGTCTAATACTCTTTCTTCTGAATCAGGTGTGGAACCTCTTAAGATGAATGCTATTGATAGGTTCTAGCAATTCATCACCATCATAATCAGCCAATTTGTAGGTCCCTATTCCAAATGAGGAAACAATGACAAAAGGACCAAGCCAATTTTCTTCCCACTTCCCTTTCTTTTCTCTATCAGCCTGATTTTTTGGATTTTCTCTCAATACTAGATCTCCTATTTGAAAGTTTCTTGGCTTGATATGTTTGTTATAGTTCCTAGAAATTCGATTCTGATACACTTTCAAATGATCATAGGCTTGATTTTGATGTTCCTCCAACAATTCCAATTGTTGAAGGTGGGCAAATCTATAATCCTCATCCATTATTAATCCATGCAATTAAACTCTGAGGGATGGTATTTCAACTTCTAAAGGGAGAACAACTTTGGCCCCATAAACCAAAGAAAAAGGTGTAGCTCCTGTCGGGGTTTGAATACTAGTCTTATAGGCCCATAATGCTGGATTCATTTGAAGGTGCCAATCCTTTCCTGATCTTCCAACGGATCTCTTAAGGATTTTAAGGATGTTCTTGTTGGTTGCTTCTGCTTGTCCATTACCTTGGGGATAGTAAATGGATGAAGAGTGATGTGTAATGTGGAATGTGTCACAAAGTTCATCAATATCTTTGTTCTTAAACTATTTTCCATTATCTGTGATGATAGCATGAGGAATGCCATATCTGCAAATGATATGATTTAGGATAAACATGGAAATTTTTTTCCTGTTGCCGTTGATAAAGGAACAACTTCAACCCAATTAGTAAAGTATTCTATCCCTGTGATTATATACTTGTGTCCGTTTGAAGATGATGGATAAATCATGCCAATTAGGTCAAAACCCCATTGATAGAATGGGCATGGTGTGACAAAAGGGTTTAATTCTTGTGCTGGTGCATGAATCAAGTTTCCATGGTATTGACATTTCTTGCAAAATTTAACATATTGGCAAGCGTCTCTTTCCAAGGTTTTCGAAAAGTACCCCATACGTAAGATTTTCTTAGCTAGGTTTAAACCATTTGAATGTGACCCACAAATCCCCTCGTGGACATCTTTTAAAGCTAATTTTGATTCATCTTCCTTTAGGCATCTAAGGAGTGTTCTGTCAAGACCTTTATGATACAATGTGTCTGAAAGGATAGTATAATGGGTTGCTTGCCTTATGAAATTTTGCTTTTGAGCGCGGGTTTGGTCTATAGGTAAGGTTTGATTTTTGAGGTAAGCATAGATAGGTCCATACCACAAAGAGTCATGTCCATGTAAAAGGGCAACAATTTGGGTCTCAGGTAGGTCAAATGTTGGTTTCATCAATTCTTCCACCAAAAACTCATACTTTTCATTTTGATCAGGTAGCTGAAGTAAAGATGCCAAAGTGGCCATTGCATCGGCTACTCTATTCTTGTCTCTTGGAATTTGTATAAAGGTAATCAAAGAAAAGTACTTCTTCTAGTTGTCCACCAAGTTCTTGTAAGGCAACATTTTTTCATCCTTAGTATTATACTCATCATTAACTTGATTAATGACTAATTGAGAGTCCTCGTAGACTTGTAATTCTGTGACATTCCATTCCCAAGCTGTCTTGATTCCTATGACCAAAGCTTCATACTCTGCTATGTTATTGGTGCAAGGGAACAATAACTTGTAGGATTTTGGGATTGTGTAACCTTGTGGTGTAATCAAAAGAATGCCTGCTCCACTACCATTTTGGGTATATGATCCATCAACGTATAAAGTCCATGTCTTAGCTTCAACATTCACAATTGCAGAATTTGAGAATTCCACTAGTATAGGATGTGTAGATTCTCGAGGATATTCAGCCAATTGATCGGCTATAACTTGCCCTTTGATTGCTTTCCTATCAACATATTCAATGTCAAATTCACTAAGTACCATGACCCACTTCGCAATCCTTCTAGTTAAAGCTGTTTTGCTAAGTAAGTATTTCAAGGGATCAATTTTAGCTATGAGTTTCACGTTATGCAACAACATATAGTGTCTTAACTTTTGAGAGGAAAATACCACTACTAGGAAAGCCCTTTCCATGAAGCTATAAATTAATTCATATTTGATCAAGGTTATACTCAAATAGTAGATAGCTCTTTCTTTCCCTTCATCATCCTCTTGTGCCAATAAGACTCCTAAAGATTTTTCTGTTGCTGAAATGTAGAGTAATAAAGGTTTCCCTTGAATTGGTGACATTAAGATAGGAGGATTCATTAAGTATGTTTTCAAAAATAAAAAGGCTTTGTCACAATCCTCATCCCATGTGAAGATGGTGTCTTTATGTAGTAATATGGTGAAAGAATGGCATTTTTCCGCCAATTGAGAAATGAACCTTCTTATAGATTGAAGTCTTCCTTGAAGTGACCTCATTTGACTAATATTCTTTGGAATTTCCATGTCCATTATTGCTTGTACCTTTTCAAGATCTACTTCAATGCCTTTTGCTGAAATAATGTACCCTAGGGGTTTTTTAGATTGTACCCCAAAAGCACATTTCTTTGGGTTAAGTCTTACCTTGAATTTTTCTAGCCTTGTAAAAATCTTGTCCAGTATGGATAGATGATCTTTTCTTTTGTTTGACTTAGCTAAAATGTCATCCACATAATCTTCCATGAAGGTGTGCATCATGTCATGGAAAATTGTAGTCATGGCTCGTTGATAAGTGGCTCTGACATTTTTAAGACTGAAGGGCATTACATTCCAACAAAAGGTACCCCATGGACATGTAAAAGTTGTCTTCTCTTGATCCACAGGGGCTATGCGAATTTGATTATACCCACTAAATCCATCCATAAGTGAAAGAATAGAATGACTTGCCGTGAGGTCCACAATAGCATCAATGCTTGGTAAGGGAAAGTCATCTTTTGGACAAGCAAGGTTTAAATCTTTGAAATCTGTGCAAACTCTTATTGTTTTATCATGTTTGGTAACTGGTACAATATTGGAGATCCATTCGGCATATGATATTACTCTTATAAATCCTGCTTTGAGCAATTTCTCCAATTCATCTTTGACCAATAGGTCTATATGTGGATGCATTTTTTGCAACTTCTGCTTTACGGGCTTAACCCCTGGTTTCACATTTAAGTTATGCATTATGAAACTTGGATCTAATCCGGGCATGTCAGCATATGACCATGCAAAGTTGATCTAGTTTGCTTGAAAGAATGCAATGAACTCTTCTCTCTCCAAAGGACTTAAAGATGTTGCTAAATGAATGAATTTAGGATCGTTTTCTGTTCCAATGTTGACCTTTTCTGTGGGTTCAATAAGTATAGGTGATCTTTCATCTTCATGAGCTGGCAAGGTGTCCAACCTTTCTCCCTTAGGTGCCACAATTGGGTTTTCACCTTCATAAATATCCTTTATTTTTACTTTTTTTGGGTCTAGCACTACCACATGGTGGTTTTCACCACTAGACCTTCTCAAATTTTTGTATATTTTTTCTTCATTTTTTGGATTAAAAGGTTGAACACCTGCCCCTATCATCATTTCTGGAGTGAATTCATTGGTGGAAGAATTGGGTTCGACCGCATTGAGGTATAAGGCCATTGAATTGTCATTTGGGAAGTAGAGTAAGTCATTTGACTCGGACAGATCCCAATCAATAAGTTTGGGATGCATTAGGGACAAAGAGTCATTGAATGGGCTTTTATTTGAAGGAGTTAAGGACATGAGTTCATTAGATGGTTCATACATTGTATCATCATGGTCTATGACATGTGCCTCTTCTAGATGGTCCATGGAAGAAGGATCGAAATCCTCTTCATCAGAATCCTCTAAGATTTCTATGGGAAAGAATGCATGTGGATTAAACACTAGGGTAGAATCTACCACCCACGAAGGTACCCAAGGTTCACCTACCCATTGAGTGAAAAGGGGTGCTTATTCTATGTTGACTTGTTGAGGTCCACTTGATGTTTGAGTTGAATTTGAACCTTGAGCTTTATGTTCTTAATTCTCAACTTTTGGAGGAATTGCATAAGTGTGAATGATATCAACCTCTATGTCATGACAAGATTCTTCAGACAAGGAATCCCACTCATAGTCTCTAGAATCATCTTCACTTTCAGAACCTACCATATGGCCATGTGCATGGAAATCATGCATGGGACTTGAACTTTCTCCTTTATGTTGAAAAACTATGCCGACTTTCTCTTCTTTGGCTCTCCAAACGGGTTAAATAGGTTCTAAAAACCCTCTATGTTGAACTCCTAAGGGTCCTCTTCCCTTATACCCCATTTTCTATAGGATATCAAATCCTTTTCCATATTGATCAGTTTGGATATCTATATGTTGCACCCTTTCATTGGGATTAGTTGAATTATCATCCTCTTTATAGAGCCATTGTAATACCTCATCATCTTCTTTATCCATTTCTTGTTTATCACATTCCCTCACAAAATGGGAATTGTACTTATGAGCTTGATGATCTTTGGATGGTTTCCCATGTGTTCTTGGAGATGTAGGTAAATCGAAGAGGGAAACAGAATATTCCCCTACTCCTTTTGAGTTAATTTTATATTGTTTCTCAAATTGATGCATTAGACCTCTCATCTTTTCATAGCGATCCTGTTTAGTTTGATCTCTTTCTTCCTTAGTGGGTTTAGAGGATTCTAACCTTAATGTTGAAGTGTGACCTAGAGTATCCTTTGAATTTGAACCCTCATAACTCATCTTTTCTTTTCCCTTAGTTGATGTAGTCGAGTTAGTTTGAATAGGGTTAGGAGTAGATGTGACATTTGATGTTGGTTATGACTTTTCCTCTTTGGCTTCTTCCATGGTAATATTAGGGATAACTCTTTCCCTATTATGAGGAATATACAATTCATGACTTGGCTTCAAAGCATTGCAATATTGGAATGGGTTTGAATCTCCTCCAATTGTGATCTCCTCCCCTAGGTAGGGAAATTTCATGCATTGGTGATATGTAGAAGGTACTGCTTGCATCTCATGTATCCAAGGCCTTCCTAGTAGGATGTTGTAGGTTAATTTCATGTCAAGGACCTAACATATAGTGTCCTTTTTGATAGGTCCCACTTGAATTGGTAGAACGATCATACCCTTTGAAGATCTTTCCTCTTCATCATAAGACTTTATAGTTATTTGCTTCTTTGGATCAATGGAAGACTCGGATAAACCTAATGACTTGACAAGGTTTAAAGTGCAAATATTTAGACCAGCTCCACCATCTATGAGAACTCTCTTAACCCTATGTCTTTGGATTAATACCTCTATATGCAAGGGTAAGTTTTGAGGATGCATGATAGACATGTCATCTTGCTCCAAAAAGGAAAGACAATGAGGGGCAATGAGGTGCCCTACCATGTTCTAAAATTTGTCTTCCTCCAAGTTTATAGGAACCGTGGTCTCACACAAGGATTTTTCCAAAATCTCCTTGTGATTAGGAGATAATTTTAATAATTCCAAAATTGATATTTGAGCAGGAGTCTTTTGCAATTGATCCACCAAACTATAAGGCTTTGTGGTAGGTGTTGTTTGTTTAACCACAATAGTTGGTGTCTTGGGACCAATAGTAATAGGAGTAACTCCTTGTAAGGTAACCTTTGAGGCTTGCCCCCTTGTGATGGCATTAGCAGATCCTTGAATAGGTTGGACTTTAACCACACCAACATTGATGGTATTGTCATAAGTATGGGAAAAGTTGACATTATGACTGCTTTTTACATTATTTGTTCTCTCATCCTTATTGTTCTCTCATCCTGATGATGGATCACAGAGTGTGATCTGAAATTTTGATGCTTAAAAACACACACAATCAAAACCAGAAATCTAGCTATAAATTATTTGCATTGTTTCCTCCATTGTTGGAATTAGAATATTCTCCCTTTTCATGCTTATAAAAATGAGTTTTAAAGGTTGTGTGATCTTCATTATTTTGAGGTCTGTCTACCTTGATCACACTGTTGTCTATGATATCTTGTACCACATGTTTGAGATGTAAGAAATCATTGGTCTTATGTCCCCTATTTTGATAATAGTCACAATGGTTGTTCTCATTCCACCAGTTTGGTTTGATGTGTGGTTCATAGGGTTGAGCCTTTGGTAGATCGATAAGCTTATTTGAAATAAGCATCCTTAATGCATTTTCCAATGGTTCACCCAAAGTAGTGAAGGTCCTTTTGGGTGTAGGGGCAAAGAATGGTTTAGACTTAGAAGCCCCTTGATTATTTCCAAAGTTGTTATTAGTGTTGTTGTTGAAGGGAACTCTAGGTGCTTGATTCACATTATTGGCTTGAGCTGAGTTTTGAGTGAGATTAAAAGGGATAGCTTTTAAAGTATTAGCCTCCACCACTCCATCATTAACCACTCCTTTATTGTTGTTATTCTTCATCCAATATCAGCTATTGTTGTTATTGAAATTCTGATTTTAATTGGTGTTGGAGGTATTGTTGTTGTTGTTATTCTTGTTATCTTTGTAGAGTTTGATTTCTCCACTTTTCACCAATACTTCTTCAGTTGTCACTCCATTCTCAATTAAGTCTTGGAATGATCTAGGGCATTGCAACCTCAATCGATAGTTCATTTCATGATTCAAACTATTCACAAAGATATCCATCTTTTCCTTTTCAGGTACACTTTGAGGATATCTAGCGAATACCACTCTCCATCATTGTAGGAAAAGTAGGAATCCCTCTCCATCTCTTTGTTTGGTATTGAATAGATTTAGCATTGTAACCTCATGTTTGATGTTATAAGAGTAGTGGGTTACAAATTTAGAGGCTAATTCCTCAAAGGTCCTAATACCGGAGGGTAATTTTGAGAACCACTCCATTGCCATGCCTCCCAAACTTCTAGGGAATAACCTCATAAGGTAAGTTGTGTCATGCATGAACTCTAGAATTAGGGTGCAAAATTCCCTTAAGTGATCTTGGGGATCAAACATCCCTTCATATTTATCATATTTCGGATAAATAGCATTTGTTGGAAATGGTATCATGACTAAGGACTTGTCAAAAGGAAAAGGACACAAGGCTTCAATAGAAAAGGGTTTAGGAGCCCCACTTTGTTTTAATGTGTCCAATTGTATCTGAAAAAGTTGGAATTGTTTATTCATGACCTCAATGGGGTTAGCCTCTGCTTCTTCTTGTTTGAGTTTAGTGACATCGTAATTGTGTGGAAGTTTGAGACCCGTTTGTGCTAGGTCTAGGAAGTATTTCTCTTTGTCTTTTTCCAACACTTTTTCAACAAGTTTCATAAAGAAAGGGCTTTACATAGCCTCGGTAACCTTTTCATCAATTAGCTCTTCATAATTAGGGTCTGTATTGCCCCTGTTATTGGTTTTATTCATCCCTTGATTGTTAGGGTCTATGTTTGTCGCTCTGTTGGTATTAGTGTTGGATCCTTTGTTGTTAGGATCAACATTTCCTTGTTTGGTTAAGTCCTTGTTCACATGATTAATCTGATCGGGATCTATATGACCAAATGGGAAAGAAATCCTTGGTTCTCTTTCTTTGATGGGTTCGTCTATAGGATTCACAGAAAAAGGATCACCCGAGAAGGGACAGTCTTGTCTCAGATAAGACCCGTCTAGTTGTAGGGTAGTTTTTATGTAATGGGATCGAGTGAAAACTGACATTAACGTATGTCAAAATGAGGATCTTAGGTTTTCAAACTTGTTTAATGACCAATCCATGTATGAATTTTCAAAATGCCTAATAATGGTGAATTTTGATCAAGATGGATATTCACAGTGATAGAACGTCCAAAAGGGTATCCAAAAATCAAATTTTCTTATGCTTAAACCTTTGGCAAATACCCACTATTTTCCTTTTAATATTTTTAGGCAGCTCTTACCTGCGTGTAGGCGGCCTTTAACTGATACTATGTGGTTACTGGAAAATCTGTACGCAACACTCTGCAGTTGGCAGGCGACATTTGTCTATTGCTAAGCATTTTTGAAATATTGTTATGCGGCTCTTTCCAGTTAACAAGCGGTTGTTTGATATTACCAAGCAACATTTTATGTTTGATAAGCGGCCCAGCTTTGTTTTTAAGTGGCTCTGAAATGATTATACGTGACTCTTTGCTGATTAGGATTGATTTTGATAATTTTAATGATGTTTTCAGGGTTTAAAATTTTAATGTCTTTGATCATATTTATCAAAAAGTATTCTTGCATGAAAATGAAATACAAGCTCAACATGCACGTAAAATTTGCACCATATCCCTAAAAACAAACTAAAAGTGTATGTTCTCAGATGTTTCAACAGGTTTGCACAAGAATATCTTCCAAGCAATCTACCTTAGCATCAACAGATTTGGCTTTTAAACATGGCTCTACAAAGGTAGGTCTACTATTTTATCAGGTCTCAACCTAATCTGGTCTAAACCTTAACAAGATCCTTTACCCCTTTGAGGGCTTCCCACACACACAAAAGTATGATTTTGCGCAATCCCGAAGGACTACTAGAGGAAGTGAGGATGGCTTGCACAAGTTTTAGTCACTTTCTTATTAAGGAAAAGTGCATTATTTATAGTGGGTCAGATGATATTATGGTAAAAGAAAATATCTCCCACTTTGGGTCATTCCCTCTCACTGTCCTCGTAAGGAAAATCTCAGGAGGCAGGCCCTTTAAAGCTCTATTTAGCTAGCATGTTCATAAAAAGTGGGAATTGAACTTGGTCCAACAAGTTTGGGAATCTGATTCACTCAAAGAGTGAAGAGCATATCCCTATTGTTTTCCTTTTGTTCCAAACACTTCAAACAGTTTATTTTATTTTCAACCCCTTAACGAGGAGGTTCTTAGAATTGAAATGTGTGGTTCAATTTGCTTATCCTTGTCTTTCTACCAAATTGGCTTTGCACGTTTGGCTTTTTGATTCACTTTGAAAAGTGAAGAGCATATTCCTAATGCTTGTTCAATTTGGACGAAATAAAGAATTTTCTACTTATGCTAGATTTAAAGAAAGCCACAATTTGATCAAATGCAAGCTTGATGAGATAAGTACTGATTTCGAAGCTAGCAAAGGCTAGGCACATTTTTGAGTATTTGGCTTGTTTTTACTCACCTAGTGGCGATCGTTCCCACTCCATCTCCTCCAAAAAGTTAGTCAACACAAAGCACATCAAAGTAAAGAAAACTTGAAAACCTTAAATGACACAAAAACCTCCTAAAAGATCTTTCAAATGAATGATTTCTCAATTAAAGCTTTTAAAGAAAGTAAGGATGCAAAATTAATTAGAGAGTAGGAAATTTTCTCTTATACGCAAAAAACACCTTAATATAATGATCATATAAATACTTTTCCTCAAACAAACTCTCTAACAAATTTGCATTATGAATCTCTTTATCATTCTTGGTTTGAACTCTTACTTCCTTGCTAGGCCTTGAGATCTGCTTCTTTGGTTTCTGCACCTTTGGGTGATTTTTCATCTACAGAACAAGAAAATATAGAGAATTACAAAAGTGACAGAATTAACCAAAAACTGATTTAAAGCAAAAGTTACTGCGTGGCATTTTATAACTAAACAACGGCTACCAAATGTTAGTAAGCGTAACTTTAAACTTTAAATGCGGATTTTAACTTTTAACACGCGTCTCTTAAAATACCATAGGCGGTAAAATAAAAATAGCAAGCGGTGCAAAAAGTATAAACAATGGTCAAAAATTGCTGGTAAGCAGTTGTTGAAAGGTCATAGGTGATGCACTTTATTTGACAGGCGACATGATTTATCTGGCAGGCGGTCCAATTTATCTGATAGGTGGAAGAAGAAAGAAAGACAGAGACGAATCAAGCTCTGTAAGCGGCGTTTTGTTGTTCGTAGGCGACTCTTTGCATCATATACGTGGCTCTTCTCCTATTTTCTGCAAGAAAAACACCAAGAACAAAGAAAATAGACCAAATATTATGATAAAAACATTAATACAGAGGCTTAGAGCCCCACGGTGGGTGCCATTATGTGTGTAAGAAAATACACCATCATGAAATTAAGATTAGAACAAACAAATTCTATGGAAAGATAAAACAAAGTTAATCTAAGAATTGAAGCTAAATCTATATCATCTCATGGTTCTCTATCCAAGCTTTGTTAAGAGAGCTCTTAGGCTTAATCTCTCTCAAGGACAATCCTAGAATGAGATATGTATGAAAAAGAATGCTCAAACTAGCTAGAATGCTCAAAATGCTAAAAAACGCTCCAAGATCATATGAGAAAATAACAAATGCTCCTAAACATGATATGCTAAATGAAATGCAAATGCTAAAACTCTCTCAAAAGCTCTCAAATTTTCCTCATATGCCTATAATAAGGATGCTTTTTCTCTTGAATTCTTGGATCCCAAACATAAAGGAAATGGCTTGTATTTATAGCATTTTCCCAAGGGTAGGGGGTAGAGTGAGTTGATCATGATCAAAGCTTGGTTAAGTCAAAAGCTTTGAGGTGTTCTCAAATGGAGGGAAAGTTGGTTGGTTGTCTCAAAGAAATTAGGAATTAAATAACTCCATTATTTAATTAAATTAGCCATGGAACAGTGATTGGGTTGGATTTGATCCTTTTTTATTTGAACTATAGAATTGAAAAATCAATTGCATAATTTGATTAATCCCTTTAGGCTTGAAATTAATTATTTGATCTTTTAATTTTATTTGAATTTTATTCCTTTTATTTGATAAATGTCCATTTGATTTATATTCAGATGATATTTTGAACCATTTGGCTAAGATTTATAATTTGGAATGCTTGAGATACACCTGGTCAATTTTAGGTGTCTACACAACCAAATTACAATCTATAAATGGTGAAAAGTATTTTATGTTATTCGTGATCTAGAATGGTCTGGGTAACATTTTTAAAACACAAATTTGAAGCATTTGAAAGATTTAAGGTCTTTAGAAAAATGGTTGAAAGGGAATCAGATTTAAAACTTAAGTGCTTAAGGTTTGATAGAAGTGGCAAATTTACCTGTAAAGACTTCATTGAGTATTGTTAAAAACATAGTATTAAAAGACAATATTCTACAGCCCGTACTCCTCAACAAAATGGCGTTGTTGAGAGAAAAAACATAACTATAAAATAAATGGCTAGAACTATGCTAAATGAAGCAAAACTGCCAGACAAATTTTGGAAACAAGTTGTTCATATAGTTGTCTATGTTTTGAATCGAGTTGAAATAACAATTAGAACATCTTTTAATCCTTATGAATTATGGCATAGTAAAATAGCTTCAATAAAAAAAATTGAGATATTTGGCTGCAAATGTTTTATTAGAAAAGATGATGACAATTTAGGAGTTAATTCAAAATTTGATGAAGGAATATTCTTGGGATATTCCACTTATAGAAATGCTTTTAAATTTTTCAATAAAAGGCTAACTAAAATTGTTGAAGCTATCAATGTAATTTTTGATGAGAATGTTATTCTAAATGATAATCATTGGAAGGATATTGAAGATGCATCTCTTTTAGGGTTTGGACATATTTATGATGTTCAAAAATATGATACTACTAAATCAAAAACAATAGTACCATATTTTTATGAGCAATAAATTTTCTCAAGTCCCATGGTGGATACCACCTTGAAAACACCCTCTAGAATTATCACAAAAAGACATCCTGAATCATTGGTTATAGGTGATAAAAATGCAGGTATCTTAACTAGAAGAAAAGCAAGGCATGAAGAACAAGCACAAATAGTTGAACATTATTGTTTAGTAACTGGTTTTGAACCTACATCTATTTCAGAAGCTTTATCTGATGAATTTTGGTTGTAAGCTATGCACGATGAAATAAACCAATTTGAGAAAAATAAAAATTGGGAACTTGTTCCTAGACTTGATGACAAAAATGTCATTGGGGGTAAATGGATTTTAAGAAATAAAATTGATGAATCATGTAAAGTGATTAGAAGCTAAGCTCAATTTGTGGGCAAAGGACATGCTCAACATGAAGGTATAGATTTTGGTGAAACTTTTGCACCTGTAGCAAGAATAGAATCAATAGAATGTTTCTTGCATATGCTTCTTTTAAGAATTTTATTGTTTATCAGATGGATGTAAAAACAAATTTCTTATATGGATATCTTGATGAAGAGGCTTATATGGAGCAACCAAAGGTGTTTGAATCTTTTGAGAAATCAGATTTTGTTTATTGGTTAAAAAGGCTCTTTATGGCCTCAAACAAGCTCCTAGGGCTTGGTATTAAAGGTTGGATTCTCATCTTATGTCTAATGGTTTTATTAAAGGTAGTGTGGATAGTACCTTGTATACAAAATCTAAAAATGATGATCTCTTGGTAGTTGAAATTTATGTTGATGACATTATATTTGGATCAACGAATGATAGATTGGCACAAACTTTTTCAACTATCATGGAATCTAAATTTGAGATGTCTATGTTGGGCCCTTTAAATTTATTCTTGGGTATTCAAGTTTCTCAACTTGAACATGGATTGTTTATCTCAAGATAAAGTATGCCAAAGAAATGCTAAAGAAATTTCAGATGGATAATTAAAAACCAATTGGAACACCTATAGAAATAGGATGTAAATTGGTTAAAATTGATAATTCTCCTATTGCAGATCAAAGTGAATATCGGTCTATGATAGGTATCCTACTTTATCTTACAAATTCTAGACCTAACTTAATGCAAACTGTCTGTTTGGTTTCTAGATATCAAGCTTCCCCTTGTCAATCTCATTTAAATGTTGTTAAATGCATTGTCAAATATATTCGAGGTACTTTGGATTATGGTTTATGATATCCTTGGAATAATGATTTTACTTTCATAGAATATACTGATGTTTTTGAGGTGGTTTCATTGATGAAAAATGAAGCACTAGTGGTTCCACTTTATTTCTTGGTGATAGACTTGTGGCTCGACATATCAAAATATAGGACTGTATTACTTTGTCAACTTCTGAATCTGAATATATTGCTGCTAATGCTTCCTGTACTCAAATACTTTGGATGTCTCCTCAACTTGCTAATATGAGTATTCTTGTGTTTAAACCCATGCAAATATTTTGTGACAAAACTAGTACTATTCAATTATCCAAAAATTTTGTTCAACATTCTATAACAAATCATGTAGCTCTTAAGATTTAGTTTCTTCATGATCATGTTACAACCAATGAGATTAAACTTACCCATGTGTCATCTCTTCTCAAGTTGCAGATATTTTTACTAAAGTGTTGCCTAAAGACACATTCACTTGGTTCTGTGAAACATTGAGAGTGATATCACACTCTCATCTCATTTCCAAATGATTCTTATTCGGGGGAGCTTTGCTCTCTTAATGTCCCTTTTAAGCCTCTTCCTAGTTCTGTTGTTGCTTCTTGATTTTAATTATTGGCTTAAAAAGATATCAATTTTTCTTTGATTATCTTATTGAGCTTGATGGTTCTCTCTGGTATCTTTTTAGCTTCCTTTTGCATGTTCAGCTTCTCTGTTCTTACTAGGCCCCTTTGTCCTTGTGACAAAAAATAGGGCAATGATATATTGGTATTTGGAAGGAATGGTATTTGGATGGTAGGCATGGTATTTGATTGGTATCCTTAAGGAAGACATGACATTTGGCTGGCATGGTATTTGGTTGGTAGGCATGGTATTTGATTGGTATCCTTTATGGCAGACATGATATTTGGGAGGCATGGTATTTGGCTGGTAGGCATGGTATTATTATAGGCATATTGGCATGGATCTTTGATATTGATTTATGCTATTGAACTTATCTTAACATCTTGGATATTGGTTATTTGGTATTGGTCATATCTTGGCATCTTTGTTATTGCTACTATTAAAAAGGTTATAACAGTTTCTCGAACAACTAGAATTTGGTTCTTTTGATTTCTTTGCTTTTGTTACATGAGTACAACGGTTTTGTAACAATAATATTAATGGTTTAAGGGATTCTCATACGTTATAGGTGAAATGTATATTGGACACAAGGATAGGTAAGAGTCATTCTTGTTGGGTGCATATATCTTTTGATAGTGATCCTCAAGATGCCAGATTTTTTCATCAAGAACAAAGGGGGAGTTTGTTCCCTCGGTGTTGTCCCAATGAAAAAATGGTAGTGTTGACATTGGTCAATCATATTTTTTGTTACTTTGAGTTATCACCATGTCTTTTATTTGGTTCTAAACTCTCTTGAAAACCAAGGTTACTTTTATGGAATATTGAGCTGCGTCATTCATCGTGGAGGCATGTATGCATGGGTGCCAAGATTTATTCATTTGTATAAAGGCATAAAGTAAAGAAAGAATAATATGATTTGTTTCATCTCTCATTCATCTCATTTTATTCCAAACGCTAAACAGTGTCGGGCCGTGATGGAAGTTTGCAGTGAAGGATGTCGTGTTTTGTTTCAACTATTAGTTTTAGGTTTGAGATTTATGAATCATCTGGTTATAAGCTCTCATTTTAGGTGTCTCTTAGTAGATCTTGTGGGATTCTTGAGAAGCTTTCACAGACTTTACTGGGTAATCTTTCATTCTTGTGAGTTATTCTATCAGGTATTTTTTGATAACCTTAAAAAGATAAAAATGATTAAATTGAAAAGTATTTCAATTGAACAAAGGTTTTTAAAAGACGGGTTCAGTTATAACAGAATTATTTTTCAAAAACATTTGGGTTTTATTCCAATAATGTGTGGGACTTTGAGTTGTGATATTGATGACTGATTTATTTGTGATAAATATAGTTACCAAATTAATTTTAAAGTTTTTTTGGCACAGATCTTATTTAACCCTAAGGGTTTACTATAACTGTAATGAGGAACCTTGATTTTATTTTTTGGTTATCATTTTTTTGTTTACATTTTTGGTTTTGTGTGCATGTATATATATTTTAGGAGCATCATTTATATATATACTTATGAAGTCAATTGTTTAAGGAGGAGAAGAATTAATCACAGAATACACTAAAGGGATTCTGAGATCTCATATTGAGTGTTCATTGAACATTATTTGTGAATTGTAATAAAGATTTGTGATTATATGACTGCAATAAAAGGAGAAGCAGTGGTATGATTACAAGTCCATTTTATAAATTTGTAAGAGGGATTTGTAGGAGTTGGTGATCCTTGCAGTTGTTGTTGCTAAAAAATTTAGTAAGGGTATGTGTAGGATCATGGTATGCCATGCTATGGCCTTAAGTGGCAATGAAAAATCAGAAAATTAGGGTTAGTCAACTTGAAATAAAAAAGTTGAAAATCTTATCAACCTTATGTGAAAAAAGTTGTTAAAAAAAAACTGTAGGAAATCGAATGTAGTTTCTAAACTACTAGCATTTCTTGAAAAAAAAATTAATCTAATTGTTGAAAATTTTAGATTTCAATGCAGTAGTATAAAAATTTCAGGAAAAAGATAAAAAGTACGTGTATGTCTAACCACCTTAACCAAAATCAAATGATATATTTTCACAAGATTCTAGATATAAGTAGTAGAACATGTAGACACCCTAAATTGGTCAACCAAAATCAACATGGTCAACCAAAGTCAAAAGGGGTCAAATCAAGTCAAAATCATGGATTAAATAATAAAGCTATTTAATTAATTAAATCTAAGCTAAAAGGGGATTAATTAAGCTATGTAATTGATTAAATCAATTAGTTACATAGTTTTAATTAAATAATTGCAACCCATTAAAACCCCTTACATGGCTAATTAAATTAATTGTTTGATTTAATAAAATCCTAATTACTTTCAACAAAAGGGGACAAAGAATCAAAGAGCCAATGAGAAGAAGGGATGAAGAGCACATGGATGACTCCAAGGCTTTTCTATCCTCACCACTATTTTAGGCTTTTCTATCCTCACCACTCCTTTTTTCATCTTGTCCACCTATTTAAAACCAATCACTCAACCTTGACCTCAACTCTACATTGACCTTGGTTAATCAAACTCACCCCCTGCCCTTGGGAATTCCTATAAATAGGATGATTTTCTTAGTGTAAGGTTACCAATTCTTATTTAGAGTCATAATTCACATTCAAATTGGATTTTGAATTGGACATTTAGCATTTAGCATTGAAGAATTCTTGAAGAAGTAGATTGTTATACTGGAAAAATCATTCCTGATCACATAGAATTTGAGCATAGAATAGGGCATTTCATCTTAGTTTGCATCTTAGATCCATATCTTCATCATAATTAGTAAAATTATCATTTAAGGGGTTGTCACTTTAGGATGCTTTTGCAGCTGAGAGCATTTGTTTAGTCCTCATCAATAGAGATCCATGAGATGCTTTTAATTTTCTTTTATTGTCAAATTAACTAACCTAGTTAGATTTTTCAAAGTTTGATTGAAAAGTATGTTAAACTAATGTTTCATGTAGGTTTGTGAGTTGCAGATTTACGAATAACATTTGGCGCCCACTGTGGGGCTGAAGCCTCACTTTCTAACATCAAAATTGAAGGATTTACTTTGCAAATTGTCTGAAATCATCAAAAACTTGCACCTGGTCCAAAGAAACTCGCACCTGGTCCAAAGAAGCTCACATCTGGTCTGTCACAGCTCACACCTAGTCTCTAAAAGATAGCATCTAGTCTGTGAAAGATAGCATCTGGTTAGTAAAAGATAGCACCTGTTCTGTGTTAGCTCACATCTGGTCTGTGTTAGCTTGCACCTGGTCTATGTTAGCTCACACCTGGTCCCAAGCAGCTCACACTTGGTCCTAATCAACTTGCATTTGGTTTTGGATGTTAAATAGGCTTTATTTGATGGTTATGTGGGGTATTGTCATGAATTTTATCATTTAGTTTATATTGCATAACATTTAGGAAAGTTTAAATTGCATTTAAGGAAGTTTGAATTTCACTTAGTGAATCTTTGCATATCATTTAAATATTTGCATATAATTTAAAAATATTTGCATATAATTTAGATAATCTTTGCATATCATTTAGAAAATCTTTGCATATCATTTAGAAAAATTGCATTTCATTTAGAAAGGTTGCATTTCATTTAGGAAATTCTACATAAATATGTGGTAAATCTTGAGTTGCATTTGGTCTGTCTTGAGTTGCATCTGGTCTATTTTGAGTTGTATTTGGTCTATGTTTACTTGCATCTGGTCTGTGTTTAGTTGCATATGGTCTATTCTAAGTTGCATGTGGTCTATTTTGAGTTACATCTAGTTTGTCTTGAGTTGCATTCGACTTGTTTTGCATTGCATTTGGTTAATGATAAGAACATCAAATTTTAGTTGTATAATTGATAAATTTGACAATTAATTGATGTTTTTTTGAAAGATAGCATTCAGTCTGTGAAATCTCGCACTTGGCACAAAGATTGCATTTCATTGTGTGAAATTTGCATATCATTTAGGAGATTCTATATAAACATTTGATAAATCTTTAATTACATCTAGTTTGTTTTGAGTTGCATCTGATCTGTGTTTAGTTGCATCTGGTCTATTCCCAGTTGCATCTTGTATGTGTTTAGTTGCATCTGGTCTGTTATGAATTGCATCTGGTTTGTGTTTAGTTGCATCTGGTGTGTTCAAAGTTGCATCTAGTCTATCTTGAGTTGCATTCGGTCTATTCTGCATTGCATTTGGTTAATGATAAGAGCATCAAATTTAAGTTGTATAATCAATAAATTTGACAATTAATTGATTTTTTTTTAAAGATAGCATTCAGTCTGTGAAAGCTCACACCTGGAACAAAGATTGCATTTCATTGTGTGAAAATTTCATATCATTTAAGAGATTTTGGTGAAATTTTCATATCATTTAAGAGATTTTGCATAAACATTCGATAAATCTTTAATTGCATCTGGTATGTTCTGAGTTGCATCTGGTCTGTGTTTAGTTGCATATGGTCTATTCCAAGTTGCATCTGGTATGTGTTTAGTCACATCTGGTCTATTTCAAATGTTAGTGATAACTGAGAGCGGGGGGGGTGAATCAGTGGCCTCAAAAATATTCCAATAATCAACCCAAAAACTTAGTACCACAATATTAAACCTCTAATTATCTTCAGTCCTATAAGATGACTTACTACTTAGAATGATTTGTAAAACCTTCTACTGCATGTTTATTAAATAGTAGTCTGTTAATTTATCGAAAGACAGTAAATTATCTAGAGTATACTGATCAATCCAGTTAAGTTATGTGTAATGCAAAACACTAAAGTAATGACTCATAAACACATCGAAACATAGATTTTTAATGTGAAAACCCTGTTAAGGTAAAAACCACTTAGGACCGGTAACCCAAAATTTTCACTCTTCTAAAGTGAGCTCGGTGAAGAGCCAACCCTGTTAAAGGTTACAAACAGATTGTTAGGTGTGACCTTGTTAGAGGATTTAAAATTTTAGTATGTCACTTGATATCGGGCATCTCTATGCTACCTTCCTTGATCAAACACTCACTTGGCCTGTCAATAGGTATTTGGCATCTCATGCTATCTTCATGATCAAACTTTTTGATACTCCTGTGGATGTATCTCAATATAGAAATGATCTTTAAATCTCGCTCGGTTAAGAAACTTTCTGAATCAATGGTTAAACTAAAATAGTATGATCTGTTCACATATACAACTTATACTTTTAGATTTTTAGATCTATTCTAATCTCATAAAACTATTCTAATCAATATATCTCATTTTATACCTTTTCTCTAGTTTGATTCAGCTTGGTGATGCTGTGCTCTATTGCTTGGTATCCGTAGAAAACTTTAGCTCTTTCCTCAGCTCGATTGATTAGGACTGTATGAAGTTGTTCTTGTTAGAATACTTCAGAGATAACTAAGAGGGGGGGGGTGAATCAGTTATCAGAAACTTTAAATATTTTCTACTTATCAATCTAGAATGATATGAACTTAATACACAATCAGATAACAAATTACACAACACATCAATTTGGTTACGGGGAAACCAAATGGTAAAAACCTCGGTGGGAATTAGTACCCACAAAGAACTATACTGTTTATAGTAATCCCTGTTAAAAGATTCTTCAACCTTGTTAGGAGTTGTACCATACAATGCAGTAGTATAGTTGACCTGGTTAAGGGTTAGACCCTTTTAGGAGTCTTTTACAATAACCCTGTTAGGGGTGGTGGACTCACTGTCCAAGTGGTGAAGGCTACAACCTTCTGGATATTTGATACACACTGTATCAATAAGATGAACTATTGTATGTGACACTACTTGTCTAATCAGTTCCTTTTATGCGCCGATGCTTTAACCTCTTGTAAAGAAATATAACAATCTAATTTGTATTCTGAATGCTTCAACATAAGCATCTATATTATCAAAATATGATAAATATAGCTCTGTTGCATCAACACTCTGCTCTGCTTGTCAATCTTTGGCTTTCGCAACTCTTCTTATCACAAATGACCTTCTATAAGTAAATACACCAAATATGAGATCATGGGACCTATTATATGACTCTTCATAACATCCTCATTGGCTCTACTAAGTGCGCAAGCATAATTACAACCGTGCAAGTCAATGTTGAACAGACGTGTTGCTTCACTAGGTCGGCTTCATCAATTTATCATAACTTTGTAATCTTCTTGAAACATGTCTTGCACCTCCAAAACAATATCAAAAACACATAACTAATCATGAATATACACACACATATCCTAAAGATAGGTGCAACTCAAGAACATGTTACATACGTCGGCCTTAATCCATTAATCCTCCAGAACTGTAACTGTCAATAACAGAATTACATATCTTTACTGAAACTTCATATCTGGGTCTGCATGTATGAACATAGCATAGTAAACATGTCAAAAACATGTATCTATCCATGCAAGTCATCATGTCATCATATGGATAAGTACATACAAAAGTGCTGCTGGTATTATATGTTGTCATCAATGACAAACATACAATCAATCAACTGTCTAGAATCAAATCTCCAACAATCTCCCCCTTTGGCATTGATGGCAACATATGATATGAAAAGAAATTTTGTTCATGGTGTCTTCTTTCTTTTACAATCTTCTCAATATCCTCAACAAATATTCATCTACACTGTTGCAGTTTCATGTATTGTGTATTCTCTGAATACTCCCCCATTGTCATACTTCCCTACTGTGTTCCTTTACTCCCTCATAGTATAAGCTCCTTGTATGTGTTCCTTGTTTTTCTTATTTTTACTGGTACATACTCCCCCACTAACATCAATGGAAAAGGACACTAGAAACCATTATGCACAGGTACTACTCCAGAAGTAGAGTAGTCAACCATTCATCAGTCACACAGGACTGATGTACTTGCTGCTTTTTCTTATCAGACTTAGGAGAGGGAATTACTCCCAACTTATCCCTTAGATACTCGAAAGTATCTGTTGCTTAAGGTTTTTTGAAAATGTCTGCCAACTAATCTTGTGTGCTTACATAGTCCAATGTCACTTCCTTGTCTGCAAATTTTTCTCTCAGAAAATGATACTTGATCTCTATGTGTTTTGTCTTTGCATGTATCACAGGGTTCTTAGACATGTTAATAGTACTGGTATTGTCACAATGAATAACAATAGGATAGTCAACTTGAATACCAAATTCTTTAACCATCTACTTGATACAAACAATGGTTGTACAATTCAGAGCTGCTGCAACATGTTCTGCCTCTACTATTGACTGAGAAATACAATTTTTCTTCTTGCTTGTCCAAGATACGAAATTTTCTCCAAGAAATACTGCTCCTCCTGAAGTGCTCTTTTTTTCATCAATGCATCCTGCCCAATCCGCATCAATATACACATGAAGTTGTGTATTCTCTGATTTGGGATACCACAAACCATAGTCCATAGTTCCCTTAAGATATCTGAATATCCTCTTGATTTCCATCAGGTGATTATGCTTGGGTTCAGCTGCAAATCTTCCAACAATGGCAACTATATTAGATATCTCAAGTCTTGATTGTGTTAGATAAATAAGTTTTCCAATCATAGATTTGTACAATGTTTTATCAACTGCTGTAGAATCATCATCTTTTGAAATTTTACTTCCTGTGATCATAGGAGTGCATACTGGCTTGCAATCCTCCATCTTGAAATTTTTCAATATTTCTTTTACACATTTTGATTGATTAATGAATATTCCTTTATCTGTCTGATTTACATTCAGTCCTAAAAAGTATTTTATAGGACCAATCATGCTCATTTCAAATTCTTTCTGCATTTCTTTTGCAAATGTTTTACTAAGCTTGTCATTACCTCCAAAGAAAATGTCATCAACAAATATGGCAACTAATAGTAATCCATCAGGTGTTTCTCTTGTGAACAAGTTGTAATTTGCTGCTCCTTTCTTGAATCTAATCTTGGTGAGATAACCATCTAGTCTCTCATACCAAGCTCTTGGGGCCTGTTTAAGTCCATAAAGTGCTTTCTTTAGTTTGCATACCATGTCTGGTCTATCTGAAAGGTTAAATCCTTCAGGCTGT
>MU228138.1:2103923-2138571 GCA_018584345.1 Thuja plicata
GATCTAGTTCTTCTTTCATTGCATTTTTCCAATCAAAATTATTACAAGCATCTTCAACACTTAAAGGTTCAATCTGTGAAAGTAAACATACCTCTTCATCCACTGTTAGACTCTTTGCTTTTGATCTAGTCAAGACACTGCTGCTCTGATCTCCAATGATATCATTTTTAGAGTGGTATCTGGATGTAAACTTAGGAATCTTAGGTGTGACTTATTCCTTTGTTATCTATTGTTCTTCATTGCAAGAATTAGGGTCATTGCATGAGACATCAATGCAATCAAACATTTCTTCAATCATAGTATCTTTACTGTTAGGTATGGGTTCTTCTTCAATCAAGGGTGCATATTCATAGTACCTCTCTTGAATCATAAACTTCTCATCAATCTTAACATGCATTCTTTCAATTATCTTCTTTAATCTCAAATTGAAACATCTATAAGCTTTTCTTTTAGTAGAGTAACAAAGAAAAATACCTTCATCACTTCTAGCATCAAACTTGCCAATACTGTCATCTCTCTTGATGTAGCACTTGCTGCCAAATATTCTAAAATAATTTTTTGTAGGTACATTACCAAACCAAAGTTTATTGGGTGTCTTGTCCACGCCTGGTCTCAATTGTGTTATGTTGATAGTATACACTGTTGTGTTCACTACATCTCTCTAATAGGTGTGTGCCACTTTTCCTTCAATCATCATGGTGCGCACTCTATCAAGTATAATCCTATTTCTCCTTTCTGCAATTCCATTTTTCTGAGGTGTTCTAGGACCACTCAACTACCTTTTTATTTCATATTGTTCATAGTAGTCATAAAACTGGTCAGAGGTGAATTCTCCTTCTCTATCTGATCTTAAACATTTCAATTTTAGTCCAGATTCATTCTCAACCTTAGCTTTGAATATTTTGAACTTCTCAAAGGCTTTTGACTTCTCTCTTAATAAGGCAACCCACATCATCCTAGAAAAAGCATCAACAAAAAAAATAAAGTACCTTTCACCATAGTATGATCTTGTTTGAGCAGGACCACATAAATCTGTATGCAATAAGTCCAACTTGTTTTCAACTGAGGTCTGCTTGCTTCTGAAGGAACTCCTTACATGTTTACCCATAACACATTCCCTACAAATTGTATCAACTAGTCTTGCAATGCTTGGTAGGTCTCTAACTACCTTGACATTACTGATCTTTACTATATTATCAAAGTTGATATGACATAGTCTCTTGTGCCATAACCAACTGTCATCCACTTTTGCAACAAAACAACTTACATCATAATTAAGATGAAAAACATTACCTTTTGTTTTAGAGCCTGATGCAATCATGTCTCCATCCTTGTTGCTAATTATGCACTTGTTTTCTTTAAACTCCAAATGATAGCCTTTGTCAAGTAGCTGTCCAACACTCAACAAGTTATGATGTAATCCATCAACATATAGAACATCATCTGTCTTATTCTTTCCATCCAAGGTGATGGAACCTCTGCCTATGATAGGTTTAGGAGTGTTATCTCCAAATCTAACCATACCACCCTTGTATTTGTCTAGATGAACAAATCTTTCTTTGTCACCTGTCATGTGATGTGAGCATCCACTGTCAATGATCCAATCAGTTCTGACATCTGCTTTGGAAATTAAGGCTAATTCATGATCTTATTCTTTATCTGTAATGTCCATATCTTCAAGCAACTTTTCCATGTCTTTAAGGGCAATGACTCCAATTTCATCTTCTCCTAAATCTTCATCAGTTACACCTTCTTCAACATGGTAACATTCTTTCCTATATTTAGGTTTGTAGTCAGATCTGAACTTCTTGACTCTTGTGGGACATTTAGATGCAAAGTGACCAATCTTGTTACATGAAAAAAACTTGAATGGTAGCTGTCCTTCATACTTTCCTTTTCCCTTCTTTTATCTCTTAGAAATCATGGCAATTATTTCTTCTAGCTCTTCATCAGTTTCTTCATTCTCATTATGACTAGAGATGTGTGAGGATTTCTTACCGTGGATTGAAGCTTTGAAGGCTGTTTCATTCTTAGGTTCAGTCTTCAATCTTGATATCTCAAATGCAGAGATTTTGCTGATCAAAGTCTCTCTCTTGAAGACTTGTGAGAATTGCATAGTTTCCTCTAGAATACTAATCTTGTTATCATAGTCTGATGTCAAAGTAGTTAACAACTTATCCATTATGTCTTCTTCTGAAATTTCTCCTCCATTGTTTATGATTCTAGATACTGCTTCATTTATCCTCTGATTATAAGTTCTAATGTTCTCTTCAGGTAACATCTCAAGACTATTGTATTTCTTCTTCCATGTCTTCTTATGTGCATTCTTTGCTTGAACATCTCCATCAAACATGTCTTCTAAATACTTCCATATGATATATGCTTTCTCAATCTTCTTGATCTCAGAAAATTCACTATCAAATAGGGTGTTGATTAGGGCTTCTTTGGCAATTGCATTATTGGCAAATGTTTCCTTTTGTCTATTAGTAGCATCATCCTTTGCAAGGTCTTTCAGAGATGGAATTACAACCTCTTGTGTAGCAATCTCAAAGATCTCAAATCCAATACATTGTAGATGTGTTATCATTTTGTTCTTCCAATCCAAATAGTCCTCTCCATCAAACTTAGGGCTTTCTTTTCTAAAGTATGTCATCTAATCTGCCTTAAGCTATTAGACTTTCTCTCCAAGGCACTTGGCTCTGATACCAATTGTTAGAATACTTCAGAGATAACTGAGAGGGGGGGGGTGAATCAGTTATCAACAACTTTAAATATTTTCTACTTATTAATCCAGAATGATATGAACTTAAAACACAATCAAATAACACATTACACAACACATCAATTTGGTTACGGGGAAACCAAATGGTAAAAAACCCGGTGGGAATTAGTACCCACAAAGAACTATATTGTTTATAGTAATCCATGTTAAAAGATTCTTCAATCGTGTTAGGAGTTGTACAATACAATGCAGTAGTATAGTTGACCTGGTTATGGGTTGGACCCTATTAGGAGTCTTTTACAATAACCCTGTTAGGGGTGGTGGACTCACTATCCAAGGACTCACTGTCCAAGTGGCAAGTCGGTTATGCTTGTGATTCTGCTCATCGATAATATTTTCTCTTTGATTCTCTGAAGTCTTTGAAAATTTTATTATAACCGATTAGATTATATCAAGTTGACATCAATGACAATACAATCTATTAACTGATTTAATGTCTTGTATTATCCTTTTGCATTTCGGTGATCAACTTAACATCTTCAAACATTCAATCAGTTACATGTCATCATCGAATTGCATTTGGTTTGTGTTTAGTTGCATCTGGTCTATTTTGAGTTGCATCTGGTCTATTCTGAGTTGCATCTGGTCTATTATGAGTTTCATTTGGTCTGTCTTGAGTTGCATTTAGTCTATTCTGCATTGCATTTGGTTAATGATAAGAACATCAAATTTAAGTTGTATAATTGATAAATTTGACAATTAATTGATGTTTGTTTTGATGAATTGTAGATGATTAAAAGAATCAAGTAAATAAAATCTCAGAAAGAAATACACAAATCACATGATTATCATCAAAATAAGGAGGTAATGAAGCTACACAAAGAAGCAAAATAGATACAATTAGTAATTGAAGCCAAAACTTTGGAGGAAAGTTCAAGCATGAAATAGATATTGGAAAATCACTAACCTTTAGCAAGCATTTTATAACATGCCTTATAGTCCTTTAGATACTTATCCCATTTGAATATGATATATCTTAAAGCTCAAAAAGAAAAGTGTAGAGTACCAGATTATTGGAAAGAGAAGGAATCTAAAAGATTGAACAAATATGCTAAACAAATCCACAATGCAAACATAGTGGAAAACTTAGAAGAGGAAGAGAAAGCATATGAACATTACATCAAAATTCTCAAACTCTATAAAACTAAGTGTATAGTCGGAAAATGGAAGAAATTCCATTGTGGACTAGTTTAGACTTTTGAGTAAGTGGTTTGGGGTCATGTAAAGCACCTTAAATGGGTCTCTAGCTTGGATATGGCTTTCCCCTATGTTCTGCCCCATTTCCCACTTTTCTCCGGCCTACTTCTGGCATCCTAAACTGCAAAACTGAGATTTTTGACCTCAGGGTCAACATTGACCTTTCTGGGTCAAGGTTGACCCCAACCTTGACCTAGGTCAAGGTTGACATAGACCTTGACCTAGGTTATAATTGACCTTTTTTTTTACCCAAGGGCCATATTTAATGTTTTTGGGGTTTCCGGATATCGGGCTTCAGAAAAATTTAATTCCCGCTTCTGGGTCGGCTATTTTGGTCATCAAAGTGATGATTGTTAAATTATATTTAATATAGGTACACTTCTAGGGATATAGATCTAATTGGAATTTAATTCTCCTATGTAGGCCTCTCTAGAAGATTGTTCCCTAGATTCATATATAAGGAATCTTTCTCCTCTCATTTTCTCTAACCATCTAAGACTTGAAAGAAGACAACTCTATGCATGATCTATTGAAGCAAGCATCTACGCTCAAGTATACAAGTATCTTCAAGCACTCAATTCATCAAGGAGATCCATTGGTATCCATTGAAGGATTCAAGCTCTATGGAGCCCTCTTGTTGAAGATTTCTCCATCCACATCCATGCAAGCCTCCTCCTCTTCCAAGATCCATTCACGATGGGTGTTGAAGATCCAAAATAAATTTGATTTGAGACATCCTATATCCTACATTCTAGATT
This sequence comes from Thuja plicata, assembly GCA_018584345.1. Lineage (NCBI taxonomy): Eukaryota > Viridiplantae > Streptophyta > Pinopsida > Cupressales > Cupressaceae > Thuja > Thuja plicata. The sequence continues at coordinate 2,108,661 of MU228138.1, forward strand.
CTACATTCATTTGGTGCATACATACTTGTAGATCCACAGATTTGAATCAGCCACAAGGGTTTCTATACAAGCAAGGTGAATTGGTTCATTTACTTTTTTTTTACTTATGCAATTTCAATTATATTTTAAGGTTAATTCCTAAACAAGGGTTTGACCAAGGAAAACCCCTCCCCCCCAAATAAAAAAACCATTTTTCTTGTAGGGACAGGTTCAGAACAATGAATTGGAGTGCAGATCTAGATACCCTTTTCTATGAACTATCAGGATTTGGAAACAAATTTTCTGTTAGATTTTTTGGGGCAAAATCGACATTCTATTTTGGGTCAGAATCCAAAATTTTGGGTCAAAGGTGAAATTCATTTCTGGGTCAGAATTGAGATTTTTCTCTAGGTCAAAATCAGAAATTTTGGGTCAAAGGTTACATTCACTTTTGGGTCAAAAATGAAACTGATCTAGATCAGGAAAAGATTTCTAGGTTTTGTAGATCTCACATTTTCAGTTTAGGAATGCAAAAATCAACAATTTTTGAGACCGTTTGAAAATTAATTGAAGACAAATACTAACCTCAAAATATAGAAAATCTGGAAAAGCCTATTTTCTGATGTCTGTGTCAAGTTTCAGGAAATTTTGTAACCAGATCTGGAATAGAAATGCAGAGACAGACAAAACCCAAAAATATTTTCCTTTTCTGAGTCAGGTCGACCTTGACCTCTTTGGCGGGGTGCAATTGTACCCCAAAATGTTTGACCTTGACCTGCACTTCTCTGACAGAAATTCTATTCATGGATCCTGAAAGTTGGCTTAAAAGGTATCTGAATATGATCTAAACTTTTCTATCATGTACCTGTACCTGCAATAAAAATATATTTTTTAGTTGGGGAGGTATTTGCCTTGGTCAAATCCCAGTTTTGGAATTAACCTTAAAGTATAACTAAAATTTCATAGATAAACAAAGTAAATAAACGAATTCACCTTGCTTATATAGAAACCCTTGTAGAGGATTCGAATCCTTAGATCCACAAGTATGTATGCTCCAAAAGAATGTGGAATGTAGAATATAGGATTTAGGATGTCTCAAGTCAATTGATTTTAAATCTTCAACAACAATTTTGAAAGGATCTTGGAATAAGAAGAGGCTGGCATGGATGTAGATGGAGAAATATTCAACAAGAGGGCTCCATAGAGATTGAATCCTTTAGTGGCTACCAATGGATTTCCTTGATGAATTGAATGCTTGAATGTATTTGAATGCTTTAATTCTTGAGAGTAGATGCTTTCTTCAATAGATCATGCATAGAGTTGTCCTAGATGATTCGTGCTTATGCTTTGTTTATGGTTCTTGAGTCTTAGAGAAAATAAGAGGAGAAAGATTCCTTATATATGAATCTAGGGCACAATCTTCTAGAGAGGCCTACATAGGAGAATTAAATTCCAATTAGACCTATACCCCTAGAATGGGACCTATATTAAATATAATTTCAAGGGTTGTTTCCTCGAAGACCGAAATAGCCAACCCAGAAGCGGGAATTAAATCTTTCTGAAGCCCGACATCTAGAAACCCTGAATACATGAAATATGGACCCTGGGTTAGGGTTGAGGTCAAATATGACCTAGGTCAAGGTTAGGTCAGGGTCGAGGTTAACCATGACCCAGAAGGTTGACCTTGACCTTGAGGTCAAGAATCTCAGGTCTGTAGTTTAGGATGCCAAAAATAGGCCGGAGAGAACTGGAAAAGGGGGAAGAACATGGGTAAAAGCTAGATCCAAGTCAGAGACCCATACAAGGTGCTTGACATGACCCCAAACCATTTACTCAGAGGGATAAACTTTTCCACAATGGAAGTGCTTCTATTTTCTGACTATACATTTAGCCCCCACTTTAGCAAGAGTATGGACTCAATGCAAACTCTTGGTAAAGGAGATTATAGAGAAAAGATAATCTTATCAAAATAAAAATGGACAAAGGAATCCTGAAGCCCCTAGGGAGCTAAGGATTTATCAACCTTAAGATCATGAAAAGAGAGACATCACCAGTCAAAGAGAAAGAGAGAGAGAGGGTGTGATTACCTTGCCCAATGAGAGCCTATGTCCCATTGTGAATCACACAAGGAAAAAGTGCAATTGGAAAGATGGACTTAAACCACCTAATGAATGTGGCTACTCACTAGTCAACCCATCAAGGTTTAACTCTTGGGAATATTCTACTCCCAAAGAGAAAAGCCAAAATACAAAGAGATCCATTCTTAAGGACACCTTCCAACCTTAAGGGATCAAAAATATTTGTATATTGAAACTAGAGGGATCAAGAGATCCTTGTAAATTGAAACTGGAGGGAAAAAGTGATCCTATAAGGTAAAAATCCATGCTTTGAGGATTAGTCTCTAATCCATAAAGGGAAAAATTTATAATTTTTGAGTTTGAAAATATTTTGGAAGTGGGTGTGTGCAAAAAGTGAGTAGAGCGTATGGCCCCATGTTAAACTCATTGCTAACACTTTAACAGGAGAAATAGCTTTAAAAAAAACATAAACAACTCCACTACTTATGTTTCCACTACGAGATTCCCCCAAGCGAAGACAAATCAAGGGAAATGACACATAAACATACAGAGAACATAGAAGGGATCTACCTACCATGGGGTCCGTATGATATATATATATATATATGATATTATTGAAAATGAATTGACATCATTCCCCAAAGAAAGTAGAACTACAATCACAATGGAGGAAATAAAACATAAGAGTTATGAAGGAGAGTCTTTTTGGACCACAACATGGAGACCAAAAATAATTAGTGCTACCATGTCGCAAATCCAAGCGAACTACACAAGGAAAACATTTGCGAACAATAGCATAAGTACAACATAACATGAAACAATATATAGAAGAATAGAGATACATATATATTAATTGTACAATAGGTTTGATTCCTTTATCACCTTGCACCAAAAAAGTAAAAAGGGTCGTATAAAAGAATCTAACAAACATTTAGCAAATATAGTACGAGAGAAGTACAATACAATAGGCAAACACATAAAAAGGCTACCATGGAGAACAAGCCAATCAAACGCATCGCCTAATCTCCCCATCTTAGTTTATATCATTTAGGGAAGGCAGGAAACTCAAAGGAGGGACTATATCCAACACAGTAGGAATAATAGCTTGTTCCAAACAAGGATCCTCTTGAGAATCGCAATGTTTGATACTAGGTGTAATGATGAAGTGTGTGGAAAGAATATGAGGTAAATTAGTATCAAGATCAATAGTCTCATATTCATCATTAGCATCAGTAGGATCATCCAGAGTATCTTCTTCATCAAAATTAATCAAAATAGAATCTAAGATATGAATGGAATAATCATAATTATTCATCTTAACATCATTATTGACATAAACTTCTCCAACACATCAGGCATAACATGGTCAAAAGAAGGTAAAGAATTTCAAAGAACAGAAGCACAAGCCCTAGTGTGAGCTTGATGCTTCTTACGACATTCATTGGAAGATTTGCTACATTTTTTATTGTTTGAAATATGTTGAGAACTAGGAGGAGCAACAAGTGGTTCCTTCACAGGTTCTATAGGAGGATTAGTAGGACTCTCTGTAGGTTGAAAAGTGATACTAGGAGTTTGATTAATAGAATTGGAAGTAATGGATAAAGGAGGTATAGAAGGCATAGGCAAAAGAACATAGTTAAGATCCATTTGAGGCATGCTTAACTCAAGAATCTTGCAATGTTTATAGGCTTGATATGAGCGAAAAAGGTTATCAGGTTGAGTAGAACATGAATTAGGTAATGAAGGCGAAAAGAAGTCAAGGGTAGCACAATACCTAGGCCTAGAAGGTTGATATAAGGCATGATTAATTGTCTTCACCTTTTCATCATGATTTAACTTAATACACTTGTGGATAGGAGAAGCAATGGCATGCATGGTAGTCAACCAAGGCAAACCAATCTTAACTTGAAATGATCAGAAGTAGGGACAACAATGAAGGTAGTATCTACCACTTTACCACAAAGTTCAACAGGTAACGTAAGAGAACCAAATGATGGAAAGAGAAAAACATTACAAGTTTGGATCCACACATCAGATGTATCATAATAATCACGTTCTAAGTTCTTCATAAAAAAGTTTTCTTTAGTGATGACATTGACTAAGAAAGTAGGAACAACAAGAAAAGCACGCATAGGTATCTTAGCAATCCTAGCATAAATGTAGAGGGGACCATCAAGAGCTCTAATGGTCTCAGAATCATCAAAGGTGATCGAGAGTTCCCTAGGTATTTTATCCTTAGGCTGTTTTGAAGGTTTAGATTGAAGTTTTGGTTTAGGTTGAGGTGGGGTCGAAGGATCTTGAATAGTAGGTTGAGATGAAACAATGCACTCCACATGGTTAACAATATGGTTAAGATCATCCATCTTTGAATCATAAAAAATATCCATAGAAGATGGTTGAGCAATGGTATTAGTATCATATGAAGGCAAAAGATTCATATAGATTTGGAGGTTTTGATTAGGAGGAGAGACAAAAAATTTCCCACTACCATCAAAATTATCAAAAGATAAAGCATTAGAATCAATTAAATCTTGAACCTTATGTTTTAGGGAATAAAAATTCTCAATATCATGGCCATTCTAATGATGGTATTGACAAAAGGCTTTGGGATTAAAGGATTTTGATGCAATCATAGTAGGAATAAGAGGTCAAATAGGAGGTAAAGTAATCATATTAGCAGTTAAGAATTTACTCATAATAGAATGTAAAGATTCAAAAAGAGGAGTAAACATACGATTTAAACAAAAAGTAGTGGATGAAGAAGTGGCATTGTGGGATGTAACAATAACTTGATCAGAAAATGCATTTATTTGTTTATTGATATTGACATAGTTGTTAGTCTTCTGGAACTTGTTGGGATTAGGAGCAGCATCACTCTTATCAATTGGAACAGAAGGCATTGGAGTGTTGCTCTCAAATTGACTCACTTGTAATTGATAATGATGAAGTGATGCACAAAGTTGTTGAAAAGAGGTAAATTATGTAAACAAAATCTTATCTCTAATATCCTTTTGCAAATTTGAAATAAACATATGTTGAATATCAATATTAGGAACAAGATAAGAAATCTGAGCATACAAATGCTTAAATCTACCAATAAATTCAGTCAAATTTTCCTTAGTATTATGTTTACAATGCATCAAATCAGTTAAGGACACTTGTAGACCAATATTATTTTGGAATTGTTTCATAAAGGTATTAGAAAGTTTTGGAAAATAATCAATAGAATAAGGAGGCAAGGAACAATACCATTGCAAATCCTGATCACGAAAAGTTCTAGCAAACAACTTGGCTAAAATCCTATGGTCATGAGCATAGTCACTACAAAGGATTTGAAATGTTTTAACATGAGTGGCAGGATCTCCCTTACTAGTGTAATTCTCAAGGCAAGGCATATCGGCTTGCTAAGGGACATGAGCACAAATAATGTCTAGGTATAAAGGATTACCCATGTCACATGTAGGAGTACTAAACTTGGATTGAGTTAAGGATGCAAGTTGTTGTTCTAAAGAGGACACAGTTTGAGCCAAACTAATGATGGCGAAATCATTAGAAGAAATAGGAGGCATAGAAACATTAGGAACACTAGGAAAAATGTAGGAAGTAGCGCGAATAGAAGATAGAACTGGTGGAACACTTGGAACCATAGTTGGAAGAGGATTGGAACAAGAAAAAGGAACACTATGGTATGAAGGTTGTGAGGTAGGTAAAGACACCAGTGGAAAACTCACAGGAAGAGATGGAGGTGTAAGAGTTGAAGCTAGAGGTTTGGAAAATGTAAGAGATGTAGTCACTAAAGGAGAAGTATAAGTAGGATTACTAGGTAAAGGAATCAAAGAAGGTTCCACACTAGTGACAGGAGGAGTAAATCCTAAATCTTGAGCTTCTTGAGCTAAAGGTTTAACATTTAAATGCACAAGATGAGTAATACCACAGAAGAGATTAACACCTTGATCACTATCACAAAGGATTTTCTTAAGAGCCTCTATAGCTTGAATAGAATCTTGATTATGGTTTTCTTAAATAAGCCAATTTCCCATTTTATCAAGTTTAGTTGATAGTTTTTGGACTTGTTCATGAGGAACTCTTAAAGAATCATCCTCATCATGAGATGAGTGAGAAGAGTTATTCTCCGTAGAAGGATTGGAATCATGAGTGATCAAATTGTCATCCAGGATCCTAAGGAAAGGAGAGGAAGACTTAGGATCAAAGGAGCCCATAAGTTTATGACTTCTTCTAACAGGGATATTGTAGGTAGAAGTAGAGGTAGTAAAGCTCATACACCAATGCAATGTAAATGAACTAAACTAAGAAATTATAATTGCAAGAACATACAAGAAGGCTAATCTAATATGCATGTAAGATCTAACATGAAATGTAAATCTAACACCAAAAATAAAGATTTGTCTATCGTGGGTTCACCAAAATGTAAGATTTAAAATATAGATGGCACCAAAATGTAATATATAAAATGGTTGTTCATTAGAATGTAAGATTAGAATAATGATGTGGAGTAGTAATTGAATGTATTGTTATTATTATTGGATAAGTTATATTGTTGAGATAGTGGAGAAGGTAAGATTGTCCTCTTAGCCCCATATTTCACAAAGGAAAGATCCACTTTGATCAACCATAAGAAAATGGTTAATGCCTAAATGCATCAATCGATTGGAAATAAGAAGGAAGAAGAAGATACTATAAGCCCGAATAATGGATGAAGAGTATATAATGGAATTTATTAAGACCTTAATTGAAATTAATTGAATAAAAATACTAACCTTGAAATATAGAAGATCTAGAAAAGCCTATTTTCTGATGTATGTTTCAGATTTCAAGAAATTCTGCAATCGGATCTAGAATAGAAATGCAGAGACAGACAAAACCTAGAAATATTTTCATTTTCTGAGTCAGGTCGACCTTGACCTCTTTGCAAGACTGCAATTGTGCCCCAAAATGTTTGACCTTGACCTGCACTTCTCTGACGGAAATTCTATTTGCGAATCTCAAAAGTTTATCGAAAAGGGTATCCAAATCTGATTTGAAATTTTCTATCTTGTACCTGTACCTATAAGAAAAATGATTTTTTTTTTGTGAAGAGGTTTGCCTTGGTCAAACCCCAGTTTTGGAATTAACCTTAAAGTATAATTGTAATTGCATAAATAAACAAAGTAAATAAATGAATTCACCTTGCTTGTATAGAAACCCTTGTGGAGGATTCAATACCTTGGATCCACAAGTATGTATGTTCCAAAAGAATGTGGAATGTAGAATGTAGGATGTAGGTGATGAACTATAATTGATTGAATGTTTGAATATGTTAAGTTGATGATCAAAGAGACATAAGAAAGTTAATGCAAGAAATTAAATCAATTAATGTATTGTATTGTCATTGATTCCAACTTGATATAATATGTATGGTCATGGACATACTACCAAAGAATTCAAAGAAGCAATGAATCAAAGGCTATGCTATCAGTAATGCATAGAAGTAAAGTATTCACAAAGTGACTATATACACAGATGGAGTACACATCGACGGTCAGAGAAAAAGAGCAAAGTCATAGTGTTACCCAACGAGAAAATGCACAACATTACCGACAAGCAAAGTCATAGTGTTACCTGATGAGAAAATGCACAACATTACAGACTAGAAAAATCATAGTGTGCTCGACGAGCAAAGCACAAATTAAACCGATAGATAGAATTACAGCATTGCCTAATGGATGGAGATCCCGAAGACAACTGAAGTCACACCAAAAGAATAGTCAGTTATCACCGATGACTAACTGAAGTATTGACCCACAGAATAGAGAGTTCGGAAATGACAAAATACTTAGCTGTCAAGAGCTAAAAATAGACTTAACTAATACTTATCATTGTTTTAATTGACAAGATAAAGATGGAGATAAGTAATGGATTTAAAACTGCTTTCTCCAGTTGGCAAGAAGATCTCTATGAGATAAAACTAGAGTTTTTCTTTAAATCTAATTGGCAAGAATTGTTGATCACGCCAAGATCAAGAAAGCCAAGAAATGGTGAATCGTGTCTATAAAGAGACAACCTAATTCATTATGAAGGTGGTGAAGGGGAGTGACAAGAGAAGAGATGTTGAAGAGATTCTGAAGGAGAAGAAAGTCTTCATTTAGACTTGAACAATCAAGCTGAGGAAAGAGCCAAATTTTGTAGGCACCAACAAATAGAGATACAACATCACAGAGCAGAACAATGTGAAGCAAAGGTATTGAATTGATAACATTGATAAGAAAGGTAATGTAATTACAATAGATATGAAAATTTGCAATTCAAGTTGTATATGTGAACAGATCAATTTATTATTTCAGTTTAACCATTGAAGCATCAAGTCTCTTAACCGAGTAGGACTTAAAATCTTTTGTAATTGAGCTACATCCCAAGGAGTATCAAAAAGTTTGATCATACAAAGTAGCATTGGATATGCCTGATACCTATTGATAGGCCAAGTGAGTGTTTGATCAAGGATGGTAGCATTAGATGCTAGATACTAAGTGACAAACTATATTTTAAATCCTCTAACAAGGTCACACCTAACAACATGTTTGTAACCTTTAACAGGGTTGACTCTTAACCGAGCTCACTTCAAAAGAGTGGAAATTTTGGTTGTTGGTTCCAGTGGTTTTTCCCTTAACAGGGTGTCCACATTAAAAATCCATGTGTTATGTGTCTATGAGTCATTACTTTATTGTTTGGAATTTCACTTAAGTAAATCTAGATTGATCGGTATCACTAGTTATTTACTATGTTTCGATAAATACAAAGACTTCTTATCGGTAAACATATAGAAGAAGGTTTACAAGACATTTTGACAAGTAGAAATTTGCTATAAGTATTTCAAGGCATTCATCTTGTAGGACTGAAGATAACTAGAGGTATAATTTGTGGTACTAAGTTTGAAGGGTTGATTTAAGGATTAATTTTTGAGGCCACTTATTCATGCCCCCCTCTCAGTTATTACTAACAATTGGTATCAGATCTTGTGTGCTTAGAAAGGGATTTTAATAGCTCAAGCTAAAGATCACAAGATGAACAGATGAGATGTGCCCAAGTTGATCAAAGACAACTTTTCTTCATGTCAAAGAAGAATAAGAATCCACTTATCAGGGATTGTAAATGATGTTACTCAATACTTAGATACTGAATATGTGTTTCCCATAGGAGCACCCATAGTTGAACAAATGAGAGAGAAGCATGAGCCTGCTGCATGATTATAGAGATGCTTCCTCACTCTCCGATGCTAAACTTGAAGATGTCAAAGCATGCACAACTACAAAGTAGATGTGGGACAAATTGAAGCTTGTACGTGGTGGTGATACAAATGTTTTGAGAGCCAAAGAAAGCCTTAGAGGAAAATTTGATGATCTCAAAATTAAAGAAGGTGAAAACATCACACGGTATATCACAAAAATCAAAGAGGTAGTCAATGCTATCCGAGGAGTTGGAGGTGTACTAGATGAAGATATAGTGGTAAGTAAAATTCTAAGAACCTTACTACCTACTTATGCTATTAGAGTATCTGCCATACAAAAAGAGAGCAGTAGCAAATAACAATGTTACTCTAGACAATTTAATTAGAAGACTGATTTCATTTTGAGATGAATAAGTAAATCAAGTCATAAACACACTATGAGAAAAGATAGTGATAGTGAAAGTGAAGAAGAAGATCTTGATGAAATTAAAGAACTTATGGCTAGAAGAATGTAGAGAGGCAAAGGTAAATACAAAGGTAAATTACCACTTGTGTGTTTTAATTGTAAAGAGATTGGACACTTTGCTACAAGATGTCCTAATAGAAGAAAATATGATATAAGTAATGATAGGTCATTTGAAAAGAAGTATGACAGAGGTGATTACAGAAGCAACCAAAAATTAGAAAGAAGAGATACCTGAGACTACAAGGACAAAGGAAAGAAGGCCAGTTACCTAGTAAAATGGAAAGATGAAGATACTGACACCAAATCTGATGAAGACATTGAGATGGTGTTTGTGGCAGTAAAAGATGATTCAGATGATCATGAAGAAAGGTATGTAGAAACTACACTCATATCTAAAGTTAGTAAAAATGATGTCTGCATCATAGATAGTGGCTGCACTCACCATATGACCGGTGAAAAACAAAAGTTTGAGACTTTTGAATACTATAATGGTGGTTTAGTAAGAATGGGTAATGACACACCTTGTCCAGTTGAAGGTAAAGGAACTATAATGTTGAATAACCTGATAAAATATGAAAATGCTTATTGGGTGAAATGATTGAATTATAATCTATTGAGTGTTTCTCTGTTGAATAATTTAGGTCACAGAGTAGCATTTGAAAATAAGAAGGCAAAGATCTTCAATAAATCAGGAAGTCTGATTAGTACTGGTGAGAAAACAAAAGGTAACTTATTCTATCTGAATAATACTGACACCACTTGCTTAATGGATAGAAACGAAGATATATGGTTGTGGCACAAAATATTGTGTCATGTAAACTTTGACAACATGATAAAGATAAGCAGAAAGAGAAATGTAAGAGGCTTACTGATGATGATTAAGCCTGGAAATATCATGTGCATAAATTGTCAAAAAGGTAAGATGCCAAAGTTTAGTTTCAAAAGAAAAACCCATACATATGATGTCATTCTAGAATTAGTCCATACTGACCTATGTGGACCCATGAGGACAAAGATTTATTATGGTGATAGATATTTTATTGTCTTTGTTGATGATTACTCTAGAATAATGGCATTAATGTTTCTAGAAGATAAATATGAAGCATTCAAGATGTTTAAATGGTACAAAGCAATGGTAGAAAAACAAAGTGGTAAATAATTGAAATGCTTAAGATCAAATAGAGGAGGGGAATTTATTTCAGATGAATTCACTAACTTTTTTAATGAGCATGGAATCAAAAGATAGGTCTCTACACCGAGAACAACACAACAAAATTGAATTGCTGAAAGAAGAAACATATCTATTGTTGATGGTGCAAGGACACTGATGATAGAGAAAGGCATCACCCAATTCTTCTAGAGGGAAGCTATCAGTACTATTTCTTACACATTGAACATAGTACAATTGAAGAAAGACACCAAGAAGACACCTTATGAGCTATGGTATGGATACACACCCAATGTAAGTTACTTCAAAATTTTTGGTAGTCAATGTTATATATTAAAAGATGATAGAAATGGAAAGCTTGACTCGAAGAGTGATGAAGGAATATTTTTAGGGTATTCCACCAAGAGAAAGGCTTATAAATGTCTCTATAAAGCCTCTAACAAAATTGTTGAAAGTGCAAATGTAAAGATAGATGAATTTGTAGAGAAGAATGAAAAAGAAAGCACAAAAGAAACAGAGGACTACAATAGGTTTGTCTACAATAAAGAACCTGACACTCTACTTGAGCAACAATGTATAGCTCTCGAGCAACATATCATTGCACCTGAGCATCAGGCTACAAATACCAACAATCAGGATATTGCTCAAGATGATGTACCAAGCGATGGAGATCAGAATGAAGGACAAATTGATGATCAAGATGATAGACAAAGGATTGAACCTATACTTTCTAGATATGTCAAAAGGAAACATCCACAGAACCAGATCATAAGATACAAGAAGGTTGGTATGAGAACCAAAAAGTAAGTCTCTAAACTCAAGATGTCTTATTTGTGATTTTGAGCCAAAATATGTCAATGCTACACTTGAAAATGATGAATGGATTAGTTCTATAAATGAGGAAATTGAGGAGATTGAGAAAAAAAAGACATGAACACTTGTGCTGAGACTAGATGACAAGAATGTCATCGGTACAAAATGGATATTCAGGAATAAACTATATGCGAATGGAGAAGTCACTAAGAATAAAGAAAGATTAGTATGCAAGGGGTATGTATAAGAAGAAGGGATTGAATATAGAGAGACCTTTGCACCCATTTCTAGGCTAGAAGGAGTGAGAATATTACTTGCTTATGCTGCATGTAAAGGATTCAAGGTATACCAAATGGATTTCAAGTCTACATTCCTAAATGGAATACTTGAAGAAGAGGTATACATTGAACAACCAAAAGGGTTTGTTGATCCAGACAAGAGGGACATGGTATGTAGAGTACAAAAAGCCTTGTATGAATTGAAAAAAGCACTCTGATCCTGGTATGAAAGACTTCATTCCTATCTCATAAGTATTGGATTTGTAAGAACTAGTGAAAATAGTAATCTTTATTTGAAGGAAGATACTGATGCTAACATTTTGATTGCTGAGATATTCCTCAATGAAATCATATTGGAGGAAATGATATGCTATGCAAATCATTTGCAAATGAAATGAGAAAAGAGTTTGAGATGTCTATGTTTGGCGAGATCAAGTTATTTCTTGGTCTAAACATCATGCAACAAGCTGAAGGTATTTTCATTACTCAATCCAAATACATCAAGGAAGTGCTGAAAATATTCTAGATGGAAGATTCCAAACCAGTTGGAACACCGATGGAGACTAGATGTAAGCGGACAAAAGAGGACAAGCCATTATAGGTAAATCAGACTTTGTACAGATCAATGATTGGAAAACTCATGTATGTTGTACATACTAGACCAGATATTGCATATGCAGTAGGAATAGTTTCAATATTCTCTCCTAATCCCAGGGAATCACATTTAACTTCTGTGAAAAAAATCCTAAGATATCTGAAGAATACTGTGGAATATGGCTTATGGTATAGAAGAGAAGGAAAATTTGAACTTAAGGTGTTTACCGACGTTGATTGGGCTGGAAATATTGATGACCAAAAGAGCACAACTGAAGGATCATTCTTTATGGGTGACAGATTTGTCACATGGATTAGCAAGAAGCAATGATGCATCTCTTAGTCTACTAGTGAAGCAGAGTAGTTTCTTCTACTACAAAATGCTCAAATATTGCATGGATCAAAAAGTTACTGGAAGGTATGCATATGAAAATTCTTGAACCAGTAATTATCTATTGTGATAATACAAGTGAAATAAACATTTCCAAGAATCCAGTCATGCATGCTAAAACAAAGCATATTTCCATCAAGTATCATTATTTGAGAGAACAAGTTCAAGAAAAAGAGGTTATGCTTGAGTATGTGCAATCAAAGGAACAATTAGCCGATATCTTCACCAAGCCACTGCCCAAGGATGCATTTGAGTACTTGAATAAAAAGAGTAGGGGTCAGACCCTTGTCTACTGGTCAATAAAATGAATAGAAGGTTGCATTAGCATACATATTATCATAAAATCATTCATGTTGATGCAAGCAAAGAGATGGAGTTCAAAGATACATTTATACACAGAAAGGTATTTATCTACTCCGAGCACCAAATTTATTGTATTGATGATGGATTGGGAAATTCAAGGAGTATATTATGGATAGAAAGGATTTGTTTGGCATTACTGTAAAAAATATTTGTTTGGCATTGCTATCAAAGGGAGATATTATATCCATTATCACATCAGGGAGAGATTATATCCATCACATTTATTCACAGGGAAAGATGTAACCAGAAAGGGAGAGTACATACAAAGGGAGAGAACTACTGACAAGAGACATCAAAGAAAAGAGAGTAGTGAAAGGGAGAGAGATTGACATAGGAGAAGAACACATCACATCAGAAAAAGAAAGATTCTACATCTATCTAGTAAAGGGATTGAAGACAGAGAGAAACCTGCAAGAACTAAATCTAAGTTATATGAACTTACCGAGTACTAGATATTTGTATCGGTTATAGTACATAAGATTGGTAGTTTGATGAAATTCAACTGTTATATTTCATATTGTATTAGTGAAAATATAGTGTGATAATGTAGTGTGTTTCCATCAATGCCAAAGGGAGAGATCGATGAACTATAACTGATTGAATGTTTGAAGATGTTAAGTTGATGATCGCAGAAACATAAGAAAGTTAATGCAAGAAATTAAATCAGTTAATATATCATATTTTCATTGATGTCAACTTGATATAATCTGTATGGTCATGGACATACTGCCAAAGACTTTAAAGAACCAATGAATCAAAGGCTATGCTACTAGTAATGCATATAAGTCAAGTATTCACAAAGTGATTGTATACACCGATGGAGTGCACACCAACAGTCAGAGAAAAAGAGAAAAGTCACAGTGTTATCTAATGAGAAAATACACAGTATTACAAAAGACTAGTCACAGTGTTACCCGACAAGCAAAGTTACAATATTACCAAATGAGAAAATGCACAACATTACTGATGATCAAAATTATAGTGTGCCCGATGAGAAAAGCACAGAGTAACCTGACATACAAAATTATAGTGTTTCTTGATAGACAGAGATCCTGAAGACAACTGAAGTTACACCAATAGAATAGTCAGTTATCACCAATGACTAACTGAAGTATTGACCGTCAGAACAGAGAATTCAGAAACAACAAAATGCTTAGCTGTCAAGAGCTAAAAATAGACTTAACTGATACTTATCATTATTTTAATTGACAAGATAAAGCCGAAGATAAGTAATGGATTTAAAGCTACTTTATCCAGTTGGCAAGAAGATCTCTACGAGATAAAACTGGAGTTTTTCTTTAAATCTAATTGGAAAGAATTATGGATCAAGCCATGATCAAAAAAGACAATAAATGGTGAATTGTATCTATAAATAGACAACCTAATTCATTACAAATGTGGTGAAAGGGAGTGACAAGAGAATAGATGCTGAAGAGATTCTAAAGGAGAAGAAAGTCATCATTCAAACCTGAACAATCAAGCTGAGGAAAGAGCTAAATTCTGCAGACACGGACGAATAGAGATACATTACCACAAAGAAGAACATTGTGGAGAAAAGGTATTGAATTGATAAAATTGATAAAAAAAAGTAATGTACTTACAATAGATATGAAAATATGCAATTTAAGATGTATACATGAACAGATCAATTTACTGTTTCAGTTTAACCATTGAAGCATCAAGTCTCTTAACCAAGCAGGAATTAAAAGTCTTTTGTAATTGAGATACATCCCAAGGAGTATCAAAAATTTTGATCATACAAAGTAGCATTGGATATGCCCGATACCTATTGACAGGCCAAGTGAGTGTTTGATCAAGGATGGTAGCATTAGATGCTAGATACTAAGTGACAAACTATTTTTTAAATCCTCTAACAAGGTCACACCTAATAGTGTGTTTGTAACCTTTAACAGGGTTGGATCTTAATCGACCTCACTTCAGAAGAGTGAAAATTTGGGGCACCAGTCCTAGTGGTTTTTCCCTTAACATGGTTTCCATGTTAAAAATCCTTGTGTTATGTGTCTATGAGTCAATAAATTATTATTTTTCATTTCACTTAAGTAAATCTGGATCGATCAGTATACACTAGTTATTTATTGTGTTTCGATAAATAGAAAGACTGCTTATTGGTAAACATACAGAAGAAGGTTTACAAGACATTTCGACAAGTAGAGATTTTTTGTAAGTATTTCAAGGCATTCATCTTGTAGGATTGAAGATAACTAGAGGTATAATTTGTGGTACTAAGTTTGAAGGGTTGATTTAAGGATTAATTTTTGAGGCCACTGATTCACCCCCCCTCTCAGTTATTACTAATATTAGGACATATCAAATCAATTTCTTGTAAATATTCAACACCAATCTTAAATGGATCTTCTAATAATGGATATAGATTTCATGTTTTCAAGGTTTCCAGATTTTAGGCTTTAGAAAAATTTAATTCCCACTTCTAGGTCAGCTGTTTCGGTCTTCATAGTGGATATTCTTAAATTATATTTAATATAGGTCCACTTCTAGGGATATAGGTCTAATTGAAATTTAATTCTCCTATGTAGGCCTCTCTAGAAGATTGTGCCCTAGATTCATATATAAGGAAGCTTTCTCCTCTCATTTTCTCTAACCATCTAAGACTTGAAAGAAGACAACTCAATGCATGATCTATTGAAGCAAGCATCTACACTCAAGCATCCAAGCATCTTCAAGCACTCAATTCATCAAGAAGATCCATTGGTAGCCATTAAAGGATTCAAGCTCTATGGAGCCCTCTTGTTGAAGATTTCTCCATCCACATCCATGGAAGCCTCCTCCTCTTCCAAAATCCATTCAAGATTGGTGTTGAAGATCCAAAAGAAATTTGATTTGAGACATCCTATATCCTACATTCTATATTCTACATTCATTTGGTGCATACATAATTTTGCATCCATGGATTTGAATCTGCCACAAGGGTTTCTATACAAGCAAGGTGAATTGGTTCATTTACTTTGTTTTTACTTATGCAATTTCAATTATATTTTAAGGTTAATTTGAAAACTAGGGTTTGACCAATGAAAACCCCTACCCCCAACAAAAAAACCATTTTTCTTGTAGGGACAGGTTCAAAACAATTAATTAGAGTGCAAATCCGGATACCCTTTTCTGTAAGCTATCAGATCTGGAAATAGATTTTCTGTTAGATATTTTGGGGCAGAATTGACATTATATTATGGGTTAGAATCATAAATTCTGGGTCAAAGGTGAAATTCATTTCTGGGTCAGAATCGACATTTTTCTCTGGGTCAGAATCAGAAATTCTGGGTCAAAGGTTACATTCACTTTTGGGTCAAAATCAGAACTGATCTAGATCAGGACAATATTTCTAGGTTTTGTAGATCTCATAGTTTTGGTTTAGGAACACAAAAATCAACAATTTCTGAGACGATTTGAAAATGAATTGAAGACAAATACTAACCTCAAAATATACCGGCTCTGGAAAAGCCTATTTTCTGATGTCTGTGTTAGGTTTCAGCAAATTTTGCAACCGAATTTGGAACAGAAATACAGAGATGGAAAAAACCAAGAAATCTTTTCCTTTTTTGAGTCAGGTCGACCTTGACTTTTTTGGCAGGGCACAATTGTACCCCAAAATTTTCGACCTTGACCTGCACTTCTCTGACAGAAATTTTTTTCATGGATCCCAAAATTTGGCCAAAAAGGGTATCCAAATCTGATCTAAAATTTTTTGTCGTGTACTTGTACCTAAAATAAAATGGTTTTTTTTGTTGGGGAAGGGTTTTCCTTGGTCAAACCCTAGTTTTTGAATTAACCTTAAAGTATAATTGAAATTGCATAAATAAAAAAAGTAAATAAATAAATTCACCTTGCTTGTATAGAAACCCTTGTGGAGGATTCAAATCCTTGGATCCACAAGTATGTATGCTCCAAAAGAATGTGGAATGTAGAATTTAGGATGTCTCAAATCCATTGCTTTTAAATCTTCAACACCAATCTTGAATGGATCTTTGAATAAACAAAGGCTTGCATGGATGTGGATGAAGAAATATTCAACAAGAGGGCTCCATAGAGCTTGAATCCTTCAATGGCTACCAATGGATCTCCTTGATGAATTGAATGCTTGAATTCTTGAGAGTAGATTCTTGCTTCAATAGATCATGTATAGAGTTTTCCTAGATGATTCATGCTTATGCTTGGTTTATGGTTCAAGTCTTAGAGAGAATAAGAGGAGAAAGCTTCCTTATATATGAATCTAGGGCACAATCTTCTAGAGAGGCCTACATAGGAGAATTAAATTCCAATTAGACCTATACCCCTATAAGTGGACCTATATTTAATATAATTTCAAGGTTCCTTGCCTCGAAGACCAAAACAACCAACCTGGAAGCAGGAATTAAATCTTTCCAAAGCCCGACATCCAGAAACCCTGGAAACATGAAATCTAGACCCTGGGTCAAGGTCAAGATCAAATTTTACCTAGGTCAAGGTCAAGGTCAACCTTGACCTAGGTCAGGGTTGAGGTTGACCTTGACCCAGAAGGTCGACCTTGACCTTGAGGTCAAGAATCTCAAGTCTACAGCTTAGGAAGCCAAAAATAGGCCGGAGAGAAGTGGAAAAGGGGGCAGAACATGGGTAAAAGCCATATCCAAGTTAGAGACCCATTCAAGGTGCTTGACATGACCCCAAACCACTTACTTAAATGGATAAATCAGTCCATAATGGAATTTCTTCCATTTTGCAACTATACATTTAGCTCCCACTTTAGCAAGAGTATGAACTCGATGCAAACTCTTGGTAAAGGACATTATAGAGAAAAGATAATCTTATCAAAATAAAAAGGGAGAAAGGAATCCTCAAGCCCCTAGGGACCTAAGGCTTTATCAACCCTAAGATCATGATAAGAGAGACATCACTAATCAAAGAGAAAGAGAGAGAGAGAGGGTGTGATTACCTCGCCTAATGAGAACCTATGTCCCATTGTGAATCACACAAGGAAAAAGTGCAACTAGAAAGATGGAGTTGAACCACCTAGTGAATGTGGCTACTCACTAGTAAACCCATCAAGGTTTTACTCTTGGGAATACTCTACTCCAAAAGAGAAAATCCAAAATACAGAGAGATCCCTTCTTAAGGACACCTTTCAACCTTAACGGATCAAAAATATTTGTATATTGAAACTGGAGGGATCAAGAGATCCTTGTAAATTGAAACTGGAGGGATCAATAGATCCTATAAGGTAAAAATTCATGCTTTAAGGATTAGTCTCTAATCCATAAAGGGAAAAATTTATAAGTTTTGAGTTTGAAAATATTTTGGAAGTGCGTGTGTGCAAAAAGTGAGTAGAGCATATGCCCCCATGTTAAAGTCATTGCTAACACTTTAATAGGAGAAATGGCTTTAACAGAAACATAAAAAACTCCACTAATTATGTTTCCACTATGAGATGCTCCCAAGCAAAGACAAATCAAGGGAAATGACACATAAACATATAGAGAACATAGAAGGGATCTACCTACCATGGGGTCAGTATCATCATAAGATAATATGTATATATAGATATGATATTATTGAAAATGAATTGACATCATTCCCCAAAGAAAGTAGAAATACAATCACAATGGAGGAAAGAAAACACAAGAGTTACGAAGGAGAGTCTTTTTGGATGACAACATGGAGACCAAAAAGAATCAGTGCTACCGTGTTGCAAATCCAAGTGGACTACACAAGGAAAAAATTTACGAATAATAGAACAAGTACAACATAACATGAAACAATATATAGATGAATTGTAAAATAGGTTTGATTCCTTTATAACCTTGCACCAACAAAGTAATAAGGGTTTTATAAAAGAATCTAACAAACATTTGGCAAATACAGTATGAGAGAAGCATAGTACAATAGGCAAACACATAAAAAGGCTACCATGGAGGACAAGCCAATCAAGCGCATTGCCTAATCTCCCCATCTCAGTTTATATCATTTAGTTTAGGTGGGAAACTCGCAAGAGGGACTATATCCAACACAGTAGGAATAATAGCCAGTTCCAAACAAGGATCCTCTTGAGAATCACGATGTTCGATACTAGGTGTAATGATCAGTTGTGTGGAAAGAATATGAGGTAAATCAGTATCAAGATCAATAGTCTCATATTCATAATTAGTATCAGTAGGATCATCCAGAGTATGTTCTTCATAAATATTAATCAACATAGAATCTAAGATGTGAATGGAATAATCATAATTATTCATCTTGAGATCATTATTAACATTAACTTCCTCCAACACATCAGGCATAAGGTGGTTAAAAGAAGGTAAAGAATTTTGAAGAACAGAAGCATGAGCCCTAGCATGAGCTCGATGCTTCTTACGATGTTCATTGGGAGATTTGTTAAATTTTGTCTTGTTTGAAATATGTTGAAAACTAGGAGGAACAACAAGTGATTCCTTCACAGGTTCTATAGGAGGATTAGTAGGACTCTCAGTAGGCTAAAAAGTGATACTAGGAGTTTGATTAATAGAACTGGAAGCAATGGATAAAGGAGGTATGGAAGGTGTAGGCAGAAGAACATGGTTAAGATCCATATGAGGCATGATTAACTCAAGAATCTTATGATGTTTATGTGCTTGATATGAGAAAAAAAGGTTATGAAGTCGACAAGAACATGAATTAGGTAATGAAGGCCAAAATAAGTCAAGGGTAGCACACTACCTAGAACTAGAAGGTTGATATAAGGTATGATTAATCATCTTCACCTCATCATCATGACTGAACTTAATACACTTGTAGATAGGAGAAGCAATGGCATGCATGGTAGTCAACCAAGGAAAACCAAGCTTAACTTGAAATTGATTAGAAGTAGGGACAACATAAAAGGTAGTATCTACCACTTTACCACAAAGTTAAATAGGTAAGGTAATAAAACCAAATGATGGATAGAGAAAAAAATTACAAGTTTGGATCCACACATCAGATGTATCATAATAATCATGTTGTAAGTTCTTCATAAAAATGTTTTCTTTAGTGATGACATTGACTAAGGAAGTAGGATCAACAAGACAAGCAAGCATAGGTATGTTAGAAATCCTAGCATAAATGTAGAGGGGACCATCAATAGTTCTAATGGTCTCAGAATCATCAAAGGTGATCGAGATTTCCCTAGGTATTTTATCCTCAGGCTATTTTGAAGGTTTAGATTAAAGTTTTGGTTTAGGTTGAGGTGGAGGCAAAGGATCTTGAACAGTAGGTTGAGATGAAACAACACACTCCACATGGTTAACAATATGGTTGAGATCATCCATCTTTGAATCATAAACAATATCCACAGAAGATGGTTGAGCAATGGTATTAGTATCATGTGAAGGCAAACGATTCATATAGATTTGGATATTTTTATTAGGAGAGACAAATTTGTTCCCACTACCATCAAAATTATCAACAGATAAAGCATTAGAATCAATTAAATCTTGAGCCTTATATTTTAGGGAATAACAATTCTCAGTATCATGGCCATTCTAATGATGGTATTGACAAAATTCTTTGGGATGAAAGGATTTTTATGCCATAGTAGTAGGAAGAAGAGGTCGAATAGGAGGTAACGTAATCATATTAGCAGTTAACAATTTACTCATAATAGAATGTAAAGATTCAGAAAGAGGAGTAAATGTACGATTTAAACAAAAAGCAGTGATGTAGAAGTGGCATTGTGGGGTGCAGCAACAACTTGATCAGCAACTGCATTTGCTTGTTTATTAATTTTGACATAGTTTTAGGCTTCTAAAACTTGTTGGGATTAGGAGTAGCATCACTCTTATCAATTGGAATAGGAGCCATTGAAGTTTTTCTCTCAAATTGACTCACTTGTAATTGATAATGATGAAGTGGTGAACAAAGTTGTTGAAAAGAGGT
This sequence comes from Thuja plicata, assembly GCA_018584345.1. Lineage (NCBI taxonomy): Eukaryota > Viridiplantae > Streptophyta > Pinopsida > Cupressales > Cupressaceae > Thuja > Thuja plicata. The sequence continues at coordinate 2,129,912 of MU228138.1, forward strand.
AAATTCAGTAAGCAGAATCTTATCTCTAATATCCTTTTGCAAATTTGAAATAAACATGTGTTGAATATCAATATTAGGAACAAGATAAGAAATCTGAGCATACAAATGCTTAAATCTACCAATAAATTTAGTCAAATTTTCCTTAGTATTATGTTTACAATGCATCAAATCAATTAAGGACACTTGCAGACTAATATTATTTTGGAATTGTTGTATAAAGGTATTAGCAAGTTTTGGAAAAGAATTAATAGAATAAGGAGGCAAGGAACAATACCATTGCAAAGCCTTATCATGAAAATTTCTAGCAAACAACTTGGCTAAAATCCTATGGTCATGAACATAGTCACTACAAAGGATTTGAAATGTTTTAACATGAGTGACAGGATCTCCCTTACCAGTGTAATTCTCAAGGCGAGGCATATCAGCTTGTTGAGGGACATGACCACAAATAATATCTAGGGATAAAGGACTACCCATGTCACATGTAGGAATACTAAACTTGGATTGGATTATGGATGCAAGTTGTTATTCTAAAGAGGACATAGTTTAAGCCAAGCTAATTATGGCAGAATCATTAGAAGAAATAGGAGGCATAGAAACATTAGGAACACTAGGAAAAGTGTAGGAAGCAGCGAGAATAGAAGATACAACTAGTGGAACACTTGGAACCATAGTTGGAAGAGGATTCGAACAAGAAAAAGGAACACTATGGTATGAAGGTTATGAGGTAGGTAAAGACACCGGTAGAACACTCATAGGAAGAGATGGAGGTTTAAGAGTTGAAGCTAGAGGTTTGGAAAATGTAAGAGATGTAGTCACTAAAGGAGTATAAGTAGGATTACTAGGTAAAGGAATCGAAGAAGGTTCCACACTAGTGACAGGAGGAGTAAATCCTAAATCTTGAGCTTCTTGAGCTAAAGGTTTAACATTTAAATGCACAATATGAGTAATACGAAACAAGAGATTGACACCTTGATTACTGTCATGAAGGATTTTCTTAAGAGACTCTATAGCTTGAATAGAATCTTGATTATGGTTTTCTTAAATAAGCCAATTTCCCATTTTATCAAGTCCAGTTGATAGTTTTTGGACTTGTTCATGAGGAACTCTTAAAGCATCATCCTCATCATGAGATGAGTTTGAAGAGTTATGCTCCGTAGAAGGATGGGACTCATGAGTGATCAAATTTTCATCCGGGATCCTAAGGAAAGGAGAGGAAGAGTCAGGATCAAAGGAACCCATAAGTCTACGACCTCTTCTAACCAGGATATTGTAGGTAGGACTAAAGGTAGTGAAGCTCATACACCAATGAAATGTAAATGAAATAAACTAAGAAAATATAAATGCAAGAACATACAAGAAGGATAATCTAATATGCATGCAAGATCTAACATGAAATATAAATATAACACCAAAAAGAAAGAGTTGTCTATCGTGGGTTCACCAAAATGTAAGATTTAAAATATAGATGGCACCAAAATGTAATATATAAAATGATTGTTCATTAGAATGTAAGATTAGAATAATGATGTGGAGTAGCAATTGAATGTATTGTTATTATTATTGGATAATTTATATTTTTGAGATAGTGGATAAGCTAAGATTGTCCTCTTAGGCCCCAATTTCACAAAGGAAAGATCTACTTTGATCAACCATAAGAAAATGGTTAATGCCTAAATGCATCAATCGATTGGAAATAAAAAGGAAGAAGAAAACCCTATAATCCAGAATAATGGATGAAGAGTATATAATTGAATTGATTGAGACCTTCATTACAATTAATTGAAGACAAATACTAACCTTTAAATACAGTAGATCTGGAAAAGCCTATTTTCTGATGTCTGTGTGTTAGAAAATACAAATAAATGGAAACTAGATTAAGGAAAGAATCCAAGAGAGTGTGCAAAAGGGATATTTTTACCAAATACAAAGAAAGAGATATTTTCCTTCAATAGATCAAACACAAGATTCACCAAAAAGGCTCCAACACCAAGACAAGAACACAAGGATTTGGAAAGGGGAAAAACAAGAAAAAAATCCCTTGTGAATAATATGAATGAGGCAAGAAGCCATGAAAGAGAGAGAGCTTGAGCAAGAAGCTCATTACAAAATTGGAGAGCAAGAATGAGAATGAAAGAAGAGAGAAGAAATCCCATGAGAACTAGCTTGTGAGAACCAACCCTAAGAAGTGAGAGAGAATCACCTCTTAGGTAGAGATGACTGAAGGATTTTGCATGTAACTCCCATATCCTATGAATGCCACATTCATATTGTGTGTGAGACAAATGTGAGATTCCTCTTTAGGAGGAATATCTAATTTTCTTATTAAAGGAATTACAAAATAGTGACATGTCCTCCTACTTGGACTAGAGGACAAAAAACATGTCAAGATTCCCTAGGAATCACCTAAATAAATAAATAATACAAGTAAAGATTAGATATTCTAACACCCCACTTTAATCTTTACTTGGGGGTGTTTACAACAAGGGGTATGAAACCCAAATTTTTACAAAAATCTGCAACTTGATATTCAATATAAGCAGCAAATTATATTGTCTTCAAGCTTGCAAGTGGTCTTATGGAAATGGGATGTACAAGCAGCTTTGGTAGAGCCAAGAGAAGTGGATTAGATATGTGGAAATGAATTAATGTCTTTATTGGGCCTTGATGGATCACCTGAAACATAGAACAAGAAAAAAAGGCAACTATCCACAAGTAGAATTCAATCTCGTATTGAAGTTAGTATAACTTTTGAAATTTGAAACATCAAAGCATAATTTTAAGGAAACTCTCATAGAGAAAACTGAGTTAGAGATAAAGATAAATGAAATTGTTCACCAAAATCCAATGGAGCTAACATGATATCAAGATAGAATAAATTCTCAAAGGTTCAAAAGGAAAAAGTTAGGTATGAAAGAATTAATCAATGCTCTCATGAAAGAAATATACTAATACACAAATGACCACAGAAAAGGCCAACTAATGAAACCTACATCAACATTGCATCAATCATATGGATATAGACAATCCACTAATGAATCATCCCATTGCAAGTGAATGGTTAATTACTCCACAACCTGCATGACTCACGATCTGAGCAATGAAGAATGCAGTGCATTATCATGTTAGTATATTAATCAAAGAAATATGAGAGAGACAATGAGAAAGTAATAAGAAAGAATGAATCAAGCACCAAAGTAACATAAGGTCATGATTTTCCAAGCATGTTTTACGGATGTGAACCAAAAGACAAGATTATGAGAAGTAATAACATATTGCCTTCAAGAAAATGTGAAACAGACGGGAAACCCATGAAAAATCATCGTCTCACTAAGGAACATAATAAAGAATCATCCAATGCAAATTTCAAATGGAACAAGTTGATAAACATCAACTAAAGCAAGTGCAACCTGGTGCAACTTACAAATGGAACAAGTTGATCAACATCAACTGAAGTAAGTGCATCCTAGTGCAACTTACAAATGGAACAAAATGCTCTAAAAGCATAAATTGAAACTATTCAAGCTCATCAATAAAACAAGTTGATCAACATCAACTGAAGTAAGTGCATCCATTATATCTTACAGATGGAACAAAATGAATATAGATGTATGGTATAAAGCCATAAAATGCAGCTATGTGCATGTAGATTAATTCAAGATCATCAATAAAATTAGTAATAATACTCATGAAGGCAATAGTGTAAGGTAATCTCATAATCCTTAATAATTGGAGATTAAAAAGAGATAAATGTAAGAGCAAAATTAATGTTATGGATATCAGTTAGAACACTCTATTAATGGTGAACATGAGAACTAATTAACTAAATGTTTAAACCATTTAGAATTCCTTTTAGAAGTAATGGAAATATCACTATGAGGAATAAATACATCATTTTCATCATCACTATGAGGAGAAAATATATTATTATCATCACGAACAAAATTATCATCATCATGAGAAAAAATTATCACTAAGAGGAGTTAGATATATTCTTACTATCATCATTATCTTTTTTTAATACTAGTAGGAATAGAAATAGGTGCATTAGGAGTAGGGTTTAAAATAGGAGGTTGGTCCTCCATGAGATCAATAATGCCCCCTTTAAATTCATCATCTTTAATTATGCACTTCATTTTCTGCAATAACATCTCTTGCAATATGCACCTTGTTAGAAATAGGATCATAAACTCTATAACCTTTAGTAGATTCATCATACTCAACAAAAGTAAATGAAAATAAATTAGAATTGAGTAAAGCAGAGAATAAACAGCTAACATTAGATAGAATTACAAGGTGAAGTTCAGTTTAACTAAATGTTAAACATGAGAATAAGTGAAAAGCTTAATATATAAGAAGAATGATTACCCCTTTTCTTTAATGAACATAATCTTCTTGCCAATGTATAATAATCAAAATGAAAATATTCCAAGTCAAATAGTTAGAAAGAATTAAATTGATTTCTGAAACAAGGGTAGTCATGATTAATAAGCAAAATTACAAGATTAACTTAAATGAAGTGAAATATAATGTATAAATAATGCTGAAGAGGAAAAAAACAACAATAACTTTAATTTAATGTTAAACACAATTGAATGGTTAAATAATGATATCAAAAAAAATTTAAATTTTTAGATTAAGTGAATGAACAAATTTTAAATGGAACTATTTAACCAAATAGTAATTTAAATATGTTAGAATTGATATGATGAATGTAAGAATGAAACAAAATGAAATAATATTGTGCTAAAAATTTGTATTAATGTTTAAACTTTTTTTATTTAAAAAAAAATTAAAAAGAGTAAGAAACTAAGTTAGAAGTGATAACTTTAAATACACCTGGATTAAGGAAAAAAGATGAATAATGAAAGACAAATTAAATGATCAAATTTGAATAAAGAGATACCTTAAAATTTAAATAATGAGATAAGATAATGTTAATTAATAAAATAATGTAATTGAAGAAGATAAACATAGTCAAAGATTTAAAAGAGCATTCAAACTAAAGCTAAAATTAGATGAACCACAGAAAGAAGAGAGAATGGAATCTCAGAATAATGACTAAAATTCTGCAGTAGAATGCAGAAAAGAATAAAAAAATACTATCAATAGTAATAATAGCGAATCAACAGAGCTCTATTAGAACAATGAGCAAAGCAAATAAAAAAGCTACGCAAATCAACAGAGCTCTATTAGAACAATGAGCAAAGCAAATAAAAAAGCTGCGCAAATCAACAGAGCTCTATTAGAACAATGAGCAGAGCAAATAAAAAGCTGCGTGAAGGAGCAGAGCTACAGAGAAAAATGGTTAGAACCAATTTTCAGCAGTTAAAAAGCTAGAGTATGAACTAAAAATAATAATAATCTTATTTCTTAATTGATTTCAAAGCAAAAATTGCCTGCAATTTGAATTTAACAAAACAAGTTTCTGAATAGATAACCATAAAACTTTATGTTGAAGAGTTAAACATAAATTTTTGAGATATTTAAAAATTAAAATGAATTACTAAGATCATGAAGAGATTAAAAAAAGGGCCACCATGGAAGGGGTTCAGAATGCGCTGAAATATCAAGGGTGAGGCCAACAGTACATCCACTACCACCACCTGTATTGCATTGAAACGAACGAAGTGACTAAAGGTGGGATTCCTCACCATGACTAAGTAATAAAATTTGTGCAAGATGCATACAAAGCTATGTAAAAGATAAAGGTATAAAGGTTGCACAATTCATGGACTGCGCAATGTAAATAAAATGAAAGTTTAAGTGAATCCAAGGGAAGTTAAGGCTGTTGCGCAGGAGATATAGTTGAAGGATAAGCTAAGAAAATTTATGGCAATACTACACAATGTTATGGCAACAGGAAAATGTTGTGTTAAAAGAATAATGTTAGAGAATGTTAAACAAAATCTACACAAGATTAGTAAGAGGAAAATGAAAAAAAAAGTTCTAATGAATATGCTCCACTTGAGAGTATATGTTGTGTTGGGGGGGAAGATATACATGCTAAAGTTAAAAACTGATATACAAATGCTAAATAATTCAAATACTGAATGTTCTTACACACTAAATGATCCAAATACTGAATGGGAGATAGAAAAAATAGAATCAAACGAATATAATTAGAATGGATTTGATAAATTAGATTTTTAAAATCAACAATGTGAATTTAAATGAGAATAAAATTAACTTTCAAATAGAACAAACTGATTTTAAAAAAAAACTAACATTTAAATTTAATATCAACTTAACTTTAAGATTTAAGAAAAATAATTTAAAAAAATAGTCAAATAAACTTAAATACAAAGCTAAGAAAAGCTAAAGAACTGATTCAATTCCTAGAAAATTGAATTTGTTGTAGATGAGATGGGCTGTAAAGTAATAACTCAAGGAAGAGATGCAATTATATTAATTTGAATTGGACTTCATGCAAGACAAAGAGCCAAGGCTTTTCATGCAAGGCAGAGAAAATACATATGTTTTTTTGGACAGGAAACAACCAGTCATATTATGGGGGTCATAAAATCTTAATGCACTGTTGGATTTTGCTAAGATTTTGATATGTTGTTAAAGATGAAGTTTTCAAGGTTCTGACCAAAGATATCTTCCTAATCTATCCTGGTGCAAAAGATATAGGCGACTGAGTGAGGTACTATCAAAATAGAGATTTATGAAACTTGCATGCACAATATTATAAAATAAAATATATACGGAAGAATAACAGAGACATAAATTAGAATAGAGATATGCCTTCAAAACAAATAAAATAAACCTACATGAACAAAGATATTGAAAAAAAAGATATGAGATATTAGTTTTGAATCATCAATAAAGAACAATATGAGATAAGCAATATGAAACAAAGAAGATGTTTATGAAATTAGAGATTAACTAAGATATAAAACATAGAAACAATGTTAGAATTAGATCAAATACTAAAATATGCAGAAAAAAGTGAAATACCCTGCATGCAAGGGATTAGAAAACTAAATAAAATAGTTAGTTTGAATCTTGCACAAAATATTAGAAAAGCCTGAGAATCGAAATGCAGATGAAAACTGCAGGAAAACTTGTTAGAAAGAAGATTAAAATTTGAATGAACTTAGTTCAGGTGGCAAGCAATCTAGAAAAAGTTAGATCTTAAACAAACTGGAAGAGAAATGAATAAACTTAGATTTCCAAAAAAAAGTGAGAAATCCCTGCAAACAAGAGTTAAAACAATAAAAAATCTGATTTCTTCTCCACAATGGAGATATCTTTCAACTATTCCTGCATGCACACTCAAAAATGAGGATTAAAATAGCTCTAATACCATGTTAAAAAATATAAATAAATGGAAACTAGATTAAGGAAAGAATCCAAGAGAGTGTGCAAAAGGGAGATTTTTACCAAATACAAAGAAAGAGAGATTTTCCTTCAATCGATCAAATACAAGATTCACCAAAATGCTCCAACACCAAGCAAGAACACAAGTATTTGGAAAGGGGAAAAATAAGAAAAAAACCCCTTGTGAATAATATGAATGAGGCAAGAAGCCATGAAAGAGAGAGAGCTTGATCAAGAAGCTCATTACAAAATTGGAGAGCAAGAATGAGAATGAAAGAAGAAGAGAGAAGAAATCCCATGAGAATCAACCCTAATAAGTGAGAGAGAAGCATCTCTTAAGTAGAGATGAGTGAAGGATTTTGCATGTAACTCCCATATCCTATGAATGCCACATTCATATTGTGTGTGAGACAAATGTGAGATTCCTCTTAAGGAGGAATATCTAATTTCCTTATTAAAGGAATTACAAAATAGTGACATGTCCTCCTACTTGGACTAGAGGACAAAAAACATGTAGGGATTCCCTAGGAATCACCTAAATAAATAAATAATACAAGTAAAGATTAGATATTCTAACACTGTGTTAGGTTTCAGGAAATTATGCAACCAGATTTGTAATAGAAACCCAGAGATGGACAAAACCTAAAAATCTTTGCCTTTTCTAAGTCAGGTCGACCTTGACCTCTTTGGTGGGGTGCAATTGTACCCTAAAATGTTTGACCTTGACCTGCACTACTCTGACAAAAATTCTGTTCGTGGATCTCGAAAGTTGGCTGAAAAGATATCCGAATCTGATATGAAATTTACTATCTTGTACCTGTACCTACAAGAAAAATGGCTTTTTTTGTTGGGGAGGTGTTTTCCTTGGTCAAACCCTGGTTTTGGAAATAACCTTAAAGTATAATTAAAATTGCATAAATAAACAAAGTAAATAAATGAATTCACCTTGCTTGTAGAGAAACCCTTGTGGAGGATTCGAATCCTTGGATCCACAAGTATGTATGCTCCAAAAGAATTTGGAATGTAGAATTTTGGATGTAGGTGATGAACTATAACTGATTGAATGTTTGAATATGTTAAGTTGATGATCAAAGAGACATAAGAAAGTTAATGCAAGATATTAAATCAGTTAATGTTGTTAGAATAGTCCCAAAGGATAACTAAGAGGGGGGGAGGGTAACAAAGTAAATGCTTAATCTGATAACAAAGTACTCAACACACAATTTGATTATGGGGAAACCAAATGGTAAAAACCCCGGTGGGAATTAGCACCCACAATAAACTATACTTGTTTGTAGTAATCCCTGTTAGAAGATATTTCAACCCTGTTAGGA
>MU228138.1:2138634-2151559 GCA_018584345.1 Thuja plicata
TCTTTTACAAATAACCCTGTTAGGGGTGGTGGACTCACTGTCCAAAAGCTCACTGCTTGATGGTGAAGGCTACAACCTTTTGTATAACAGATATGCACTATATCTGATGATGAACTATAGAGTAGACTTGATGTCTTGATCAGTTCTAGTGTATTACAATCCTTTACTTCTTCTTCACATAGACTCTTGATGAATGACCCACATCTTATCTTCTGCTCTGTACTTTTTCTATCTCTATTCGTATCATTCACACTTAGCATTCACAAATGAACTACTATAAGTATCTTCTCCAAATTAGAAGGTCATGTCAGCTCTTAGAAACACTGCAACAATATCTTAGTCATCTTAAGTAAGCACACAAGCATAATTACAACCGTGCAAGTCAAACTAAACAGATGCGATGCTTCACTTAGTCAGCTTCACCAAATCAACTCAAACAACATGATCTTGATGTAATATGATAGGAGAATTTAACCAAAGATAGTTAACTCATAACTGACCATGAATATACACATGCATATCTTGAAGATAGGCAAAACTCATGAAATACATTATATACATCAGCCCTAAACAGTTATACTTCCAAAACTATAACTACCAATAAAAAAATTGCATACCTTTACTGAAACATCATATCTGGGTCTGCGTGTATGAACATAAAATAATAAACATGTCAAAAACATGTATCTAACCATGCAAGTCTTCACATCATCATTCTGATAAGTACATACAGAATTACTATTGTGTATTATATGTTGTCATCAATGACAAAAATACAATCAATCAATTGCTGATAATCAAATCTCCAACAATCTCCCCCTTTGACATTGATGGCAACATATGATATCAAAAAAATCCTCTGCTCATGGTGTCCTCTTTCTTTTACAATCTTCTCAATATCCTCATCAAGGATTTCTCTAAACTGTTGTAGTTCCTCTGACTGTGTTTTTTTTTCATAGATATACTCCCCCAGAGTATAAGATCCCCCTTAGTACATACTCCCCTTACTATATACTCCCCCTTTGACATCAATGGCAAAGGGCACCATAAACCATTAGGCACAGGTACTACTCTAGAAGTAGAGTAGTCAACCATTCATCAATCACTTAATGACTGATGTTCTTGCTGCTTCTTCTAAATAGACTTGGGAGAGGGAATTACTCCCAAATTCTCCCTGAGATACTCAAAAGTATCATTTGATAAGGGCTTTGTGAAAATATCTACCAACTATTCTTTGGTGCTCACATAGTCCAATTTAACTTCTTTGTCTGCAACCTTTTCTCTTAAGAAATGGTACTTGATCTCTACGTTTTTTGTCTTTGCATGCATCACAGGGTTCTTAGACATGTTGATAGTGCTAGTATTTTCACACTGAATAACAATAGGATAATCAACCTGAATGCCAAAGTCTTTAACCATCTACTTGATCAAACCATGGTTGAGAAATTTAGTTTTGCTGTAACATATTTAGCTTCTGCTGTTGACTGAGAAATATAGTTCGGCTTCTTGCTTATCCAAGAAACCAACCTGTTTCCAAGAAATATTTCTCCTCTTGAAGTGCTCTTCATGTCATCAATACAACCTGCCCAATTTGCATCTGTATACACATGAAGTTGTACATTCTCTGATTTTGGTTACCATAAACCATAGTCTATAGTTCCCTTTAGATATCTGAGTATCCTCTTGATTTCCATTAGGTGATTTTTCTTGGGTTTAGATGCAAATCTTCCAACAATTCCAACTGCATTAGATATGTCAGGTCTAGATTGAGTTAGATAAATGAGTTTACCAATCATAGATTTGTACAATGTCTTATCAATTGCTGTGGAATCATCATCTTTTGAAAGTTTTCTTCCTATTATCGTGGGATTTCATACTGGCTTACAGTCATCCATCTGAAAAGTCTTTAGTATTTCCTTCACATATTTTGATTGATTAATGAATATACCTTTATCTGTTTGCTTTACATTCAATCCCAAAAAGTATTTTATAGGACCAATCATAGTCATTTCAAATTCATTCTGCATTTCTTTTGCAAATGATTTACTGAGCTTGTCATTACCCCCAAAGATAATGTCATCAACAAATATAGAAACTAATAGTAATCCATCAGGTGTCTCTCTTGTGAATAGGTTATAATCTGCTGCTCCTTTCTTGAATCCAATCTTGGTAAGATAACCATCAAGTCTCTCATACAAAGCTCTTGGGGCCTGTTTAAGACCATAGAGTGCTTTCTTCAATCTGCATACCATGTGTGGTTTATTTGAAAGATTAAATCCTTTAGGATATTCTATGTAAACCTCTTCATTCAAGTCACCATTCAAAAAAGCTGATTTTACATCCATTTTATAAACTTTAAAGTCTTTGAATGTTGTGTATGCAATAAACAACTTAATGGCTTCCAGTCTTCTCACAGGGGCAAATGTAACAGTGTAGTCTATTCCTTCTCTCTACGCATATCCTTTACATACCAATCTTTCTTTGTTTCTTACCATTGTACCATCTTCATTCATCTTGTTTTTGAATACCCATTTTGTTCCAATCACATTTTTGTCACTAGGTCTAGGGACCAATTCCCATGTATCATTTTTGACTATCTGATCTAATTCTTCTTTCATTGCATTCTTCCAATCAGAATCATTACATGCATCTTCAACACTTAAAGGTTCAATATGTGAAAGTAAACATACCTCTTCATCCACTGCTAGACCTTTTTCTTTTGATCTAGTCAAAGCATTGCTTCTCTGATCTCCAATGATATCATCTTTAGAGTGGTATCTAGATGTGAATTTTGGAACCTTAGGTGTGTCTTCTTCTTCTGTAATCTGTGATTATTCTCTACTTGATTCAGGGTCATTGCATGAGACATCAATACAATCAAACATTTCTTCAATAACAGTATCTTTGCTACTAGGCCTGGGTTCATCTTCAATCATAGGTGCATATTCATAGTATCTTTTTTGAACCATAAAATTCTCATCAATTTTTACATGAGTACTTTCAATTATCTTTTTCAATCTCAAATTGAAACATCTATATGCTTTTCTTTTTGTAGAGTAACCAAGAAAAATACCTTCATCACTTCTAGCATCAAACTTACCAACACCATCATCTCTCTTGATGTAGCACTTGCTGCCAAAGATTCTAAAATATTTTATTGTGGGTACACTTCCAAACCAAATTTCATAGGGTGTTTTATTTGTGCCTGGCCTCAATTGAGTTCTATTGATAGTGTAGATGGCTATGTTCACTGCATCTCTCCAATAGGTGTGCACAATTTTTCCTTCAATCATCATAGTGTGTGCTGTATCAAGTATGATCATGTTCCTCCTTTCTACTATCCCATTCTGCTGAGGGGTTCTAGGTGCACTCAACTGTCTTTTTATTCTATGTTCTTCACAATAGTCATAAAATCGATCAGAGGTGAACTCTCCTCCTCTATCTGATCTCAGACATTTCAGTTTTAATCTACATTCATTCTCAACCTTAGCTTTGAATATTTTGAACTTTTCAAAGGCTTCAGATTTCTCCCTTAAGAACACAACCCACATCATCCTAGAAAAATCATCAATAAACAAAATAAAATACCTTTCTCCATAGTATGATCTTGTTTGGGTAGGACCACATAAATATGTATGTACTAGGTCCAATTTGTTCTTAGCTGAGTCTTGCTTGCTTCTGAAGGAACTCCTTACATACTTTCCCATAACACATTCCCTACATATAGTGTCAACAGGTCTTGCAATACTAGGAAGGTCTTTGATAGCCTTAACATTGCTGATCTTTACTATATTATCAAAATTGATATGACAAAGTCTCTTGTGCCATAACCAACTATCATCCACCTTTGAAACAAAACAAATTACATCAGAATTAAGCTGAAAAACATTACCTTCAGTTTTGGAGCCTGATGCAATCATGTCTCCATCCTTGTTTTTAATGATTCACTTGTTGTCTTTGAACTCCAAATGATAACCTTTGTCAAGTAGTTGTCCAACACTCAGTAAGTTATGATGTAATCCATCAACATATAGAACATCATTTGTATTGTTCTTTCCATCCAAAGTGATAGAACCTCTGCCTATGATAGGTTTAGGAGTGGTATCTCCAAATCTAACCATACCACCTTTGTATTTGTCTAGATGAATGAATCTATCTTTGTCACCTATCATATGATGAGAGCATCCACTATTAATGATTCAATCTGTTCTGATGTCTGCTTTGGAAATTAGCGCTAGCTCTTGTTCTTCCTTTTCATCTGCAATGTCCATTTCCTCGAGCAACCTTTCCATGTCTCTAAGGGAAATGAATCCAATTTCATCTTCTTATGGATCTTCATCGGTTACACCTTCTTCAGCATGATAACATTCCTTCTTATATTTAGGTTTGTAATCAGATCTGAACTTCTTGACTCTCGTGGGACACTTAGATGAGAAGTGACCAATCTTGTTACATGAAAAACATTTGAATGGAAGCTGCCCTTCATATTTTGCTTTTCCTTTCTTTTCTCTTCTAGCAATCATAGCTATGATTTCTTCAAGTTCTTCATCAACTTCTTCTTTCTCATTATGACTGGAGATGTGTAAGGATTTCTTACCATGGATTGAGGCTTTGAAAGCTGTTTCACTTTTAGGTTCAGTCTTCAATCTTGATATCTCAAATGTAGAGATTTTTCTGATTAGAGTCTCTCTTTTGAAGTCTTGCAAGAATTGCATAGTTTCCTCTAGAATACTGATCTTTTTTTCATAGTCTGATGTCAAAGTAGTTAGCAGCTTGTCCATTATATCTTCTTCTAATATTTCTCCACCATTGTTTCTGATTCCAGAGACTGCTTCATTTATTCTTTGATTATAGGCTCTAATGTTCTCTTCAGGTAACATCTCAAGACTGTTGTATTTCTTTTTCCATGTCTTCATGCACACATTCTTTGCTTGAACATCTCCTTCAAACATATCTTCCTCTGTCAATTTTCTTGATCTAAAAAAATTCATTGTCGGATAAGGCGCTGATTAGGGCTTCTTTGGCAATTGCATTATTGGTAAATGTCTCCTTTTGCCTATTGGTAGCATCATCCTTTACAAGGTCTTTCAGAGATGGAATTACAACTTCTTGTGTGGAAATTTCAAAGATCTCAAAGCCAACACATTGTAGATGTGTTATCATTTTTTTGTTCCAATCGAGATAATTTTCTCCATTGAACTTAGGGCTTTCTTTTCTGAAGTAAGACATTTGATCTACCTTAAGCTGTTAGGATTCTTCTCCAAGGCACTTGGCTCTGATACCAATTGTTATAATATTCCCAAAGGATAACTGAGAGGGCGGGGGGGGGGGGGGGGGGGGGTTGAATCAGTTATCAATAACTTTAGTTCTTTTTACTTCTTTAACTTTAGAATACAAAAAAGTAAATGCTTAATCAAATAACACAGTACTCAACACATGATTTGATTACGGGGAAACCAAATGATAAAAACCCCAGTGGGAATTAGCACCCACAATAAACTATACTGGTTTGTAGTAATCCCTGTTAGAAGATATTTCAACCTTGTTAGGAGTTGTACATTACAATGCAATAAGTATAGTGACTTGGTTAAGGGTCAGACCCTGTTAGGAGTCTTTTACAAATAACCTTGTTAGGGGTGGTGGACTCACTGTCCAAAAGCTCACTGCTTGATGGTGAAGGATACAACCTTCTGTATAATAGATATGCACTATATCTGATGATGAACTATAGATTAGACCTATTTTCTTGATCAGTTCCATTGTATTACAATCCTTTACTTCTTCTTCACATAGACTCTTGATGAATGAACCACATCTTATCTTCTCCTCTATACTTCTTCTGTCTTTATTCGTATCATTCACACTTAGCATTCACAAATGAACTACTATAAGTATATTATCCAAATTAGAAGGTCATGTCAGCTCTTATAAATACTTCAAAAACATCTTAGTTGGCTTAACTAATCACGCAAGAATAATTACAACCGTGCAAGTCAAACTGAACAGACACAATGCTTCACTAAGTCGGCTTCACCAAATCAACTCAAACAACATAATCTTGATGTAATATGATAGGCACATTTAACCAAAGATAGTTAACTCATAACTGAACATGAATATACACATGCATATCCTGAAGATAGGCACAAATCATGAAACACGTTATATAAATCGGCCCTAAACAGTTATACTTCCAGAACTGTAACTGCCAATAACATAATTGCATAACTTTACTGAAACATCATATCTGGGTCTGTGTGTATGAACATAACATAATAAACATGTCAAAAAAATGTATCTAACCATGCAAGTCTTCACATTATCATTCTGATAAGTACATACAAAATTACTACTGTGTATTATATGTTGTCATCAATGACAAACATACAATCAATCAGCTGCTCAGAATCAAATCTCCAACAAATGGATTGTATTATCATTGATGTCAACTTGATATAATCTATATGGTCATGGACATACTGCCAAAGACTTCAAAGAACCAATGATTCAAAGGCTATGCTATTAGTAATGCATATAAGTCAATTATTCACAAAGTGACTGTATACACTGATGGAGTGCACACCAATGATTAGAGCAAAAGATCAAAGTCAGTGTTATCCGACGAGTAAATGCACAACATTACTGACAATAAAAGTCACAGTGTTACCCGACGAGAAAATGCATAGCATTACCAACAAGAAAAATTATATTATGCCTAACAAGAAAAGCACATAGTAACCTGGCAGACAAAATTATAGTGTTGCCCAACGGACAAAGATCCCGAAGACAACTGAAGTCACACCAATGAAATAGTCAGTTATCGTTGATGACTAACTAAAGTATTGAATGAAAGAACATAGAGTTTAGAAATGACAAAATGCTTAGCTTTCAAGAGATAAAAATAGGCTTAACTGATATTTATCATTGTTTTAATCAACAAGATAAAGCCAGAGATAAGTAATTGATTTAAATCTGCTTTGTCCAGTTGGCAAGAAGATCTCTACGAGATAAAACTGGAGTTTTGCTTTAAATCTAATTGGCGAGAATTGTGGATCAAGCCAAGATCAAGAAAGCTAAGAAATGGTGAATCATGTCTATAAAGAGACAACCTAATTCATTATGGAGGTGGTGAAGGGGAGTGACAAGAGAATAGATGTTGAAGAGATTCTAAAGGAGAAGAAAGTCTTCATTCAGACCTGATCAATCAAGTTGAGGAAAGAGTTAAATTCTGCAGACACCGATGAACAGAGATACAGTATCACAGAGAAAAATAGTGTGGAGAAAAGGTATTGAATAGATAACATTGATCAGAAAGGTAATGTACTTACAATAGATCTAAAAATCTGCAATTCAAGTTGTATATGTGAATAGATCAATTTACTATTTCAGTTTAGCCATTGAAGAATCAAGTCTCTTAACTGAGCAGGAATTAAAAGTATTTTGTATTTTAGATACATCCCAAGGAGAATAAAAAATTTTGATCATACAAAGTAGCATTGGATATGCCCGATACCTATTGACAGACCAAGTGAGTGTTTGATCAAGGATGGTAGCATTAGATGCCAGATACTAAGTGATAAACTATCTTTTAAATCCTTTAACAAGGTCACACCTAACAGTGTGTGTGTAACCTTTAACAAGGTTGGATCTTAACTGAGATCACTTCAGAAGAGCGAGAATTTTGGGTACCGGTCCTAGTGGTTTTTCCCTTAATAGGGTTTCCATTGTAAAAATCCTTGTGTTATGTGTTTATGAGTCATTACTTTGTTGTTTTTCATTTCACTTAAGTAAATATGGATTGATTGATATACACTAGTTATTTACTGTGTTTTGGTAAATAAAAAGACTGCTTATTGGTAAACATACAAAAGAAGGTTTACAAGACATTCTGACAAGTAGAAATTTGTTATAAGTATTTCAAGGCATTCATCTTGTAGGACTGAAGATAAATAGAGGTATAATTTTTGGTACTAAGTTTGAAGGGTTAAGGATTAATTTTTGAGGCCATTGATTCACCCCCGCTCTTAGTTATTACTAATAGTAGGATCTCTCAAATTAATTTCTTGTAAATATTCAACACCAATCTTGAATGGATGTTGGAATAAGAAGAGGCTTGCATGAATGTGGATGGAGAAATATTCAACAAGAGGGCTACATAGAGCTTGAATCTGTCAATGGCTACCAATGGATCTCCTTGATGACTTGAATGCTTGAATTCTTGAGAGTAGATTCTTGCTTCAATAGATCATGCATATAGTTTTCCTAGATGATTTGTTCTTATGCTTAGTTTATGGTTCAAGTCTTAGAGAAAATGAGAGGAGAAAGGGTTCCTTATATATAAATCTAGGGCACAATCTTCTAGAGAGGCCTACATAAGAGAATTAAATTCCAATTAGACCTATACCCCTTAAAGTGGACCTATATTAAATATAATTTTTCAGGGTCGTTGCCTCAAAGACTGAAATAGCCGACCCGAAAGCGGGAATTAAATATTTTTGAATCCCAACATCCGGAAACCCCAAAAACATGAAATCTAAACCTTGGGTTAGGGTCGAGGCTGATTCTGGCCTAGGCCGAGGTCGAGGTTGACCTTGAACTAGGTCAGGGTTGAGGTTGACCTTGACCCTAAGGTAAAGAATCTCAGGTTTGTAACTCAGGATGCCAAAATAGGCCAGAGAGAAGTGGAAAAGGGGGCAGAGTAAGGGCAAAAGCCAGATCCAAGTCAGAGACCCATTTAAGGTGCTTGACATGACCCCAAACCACTTACTCAGAGGGCTAAACTAGTAAACAATGGAAGTGCTTCCATTTTCTAACTATACAAGAACACATAATGTCTTCCTTCTATCATGAATGAGTGTATAAATATAATTAAAGATGTCAAAAGAAAAATTAATTACAAAAATTTACATCATTTACTTGAAATGGATATAAAAAATTAAAATATTATGTTGAGCAACCTAGCCATACTACTAGGAGGTCAATGAATAGAACTTCAAAGGATATAATTGAGAATTATTTGAAAACTGTTGATACAATTAGTCAAGCCCAATTGATATATATTACACTTATTCATAATGAGTTAAAAGAGCCATTATATTTATTGGGTGTAGATTTAAAAAAAAAAGAGAGCAAAAGACATAGAAAAATATATGATTGGAAATGTTTTATTTTTTTTGGGTTCCATTGGGAAATAATATTGATTAGTGGATAAGACCATTTCAAGAAGAGTGATGTTGATGATGGGTAATCCCCTTATTCACCCAAACACACACAACACAATAGAGAAATAACAAAAAATTGCAAGAACATAATAATGTCAAGAATATAAACACTTTCTTTTATTATCTTTAATGAAATGACATTTAAAATAATCTAAAAAATAACATGCTACAACCACATGGGCATTTTCATTACAATAATCTTCAAGATAGAGCCACAATCTACACGAATGGAACTAGACCCTAAAATTCCCCTTCAGCCCTATATAAGTAGCACAATTAACCCCCTTAGAATTTTCTGGAAAGTGAATTTTTCCCATTTTGGTTCCCAATGGTTCAATTTATCACCTTAAGTGATTTTTCTCATCATTCCTTGTGTATTGAAACTTGAGTCCTGAAGGCCCAACTTTTGAAAACCATAACTTGTGAATCGTTGAGTCGACTGGCTATTATAACCCCATATCAGAAACCTCTCAAAGTTCTCTACACCCTACTATAGTGACACACTAGCTGATCAATGTTTGACCCCTTTCAGAGTCTCTAAGGCTTTCAAAGCCAATTTCAAAGTTTTTGTACCACCTTGCCAAAATAGAAAATTATATATATTTAAAACAAGAATTGATCTTGCAAGGAAACTTTACTGAAAATATTATATATCCAAAATGAACCTCTAGGGAAGTAATTGAAACAATCCATTCTCAAATAAATAACTTACTAAAAATTGTAACCCTGTCCAAAGTTGCCCTTACTGAAAAACTAGACAATATTTTTCGGTGAAGCAAGATTGTTCTTACACCCTAGATGCTCTTGCATCATATTATCACCTATTTGTGAAGAAACAATAGGTACTCGAGGCATATACTAATCTCAAATTACTTTTCTAGGATGCCTAATTTCTCTTCATTTGGTACAAGAGATTTTTTTTAGATTTGTAGGTTTCTTTCTTATGCTTTTTATGAGTTACATGTACTTTCTTTTTAAGTTTCATGTACTTGCATGGAATCACATGTAATTTACATGTTAATGCATGCAATATTTCTAGGTGTTTTATGTTATGGGTTTTAATCTATGAAGATTTATTATCTTGGAAAGCTTGAGGGAATTTGAAGGAATTAGATAAATAAGATTTATCCTTTGATGAGTGGAATTCTTGTAGTTGTTTAAGTTTCATGAGACAACACATTGTTTTAAGGATTGTGAAGATGGAGAAAATGGAGTTGATAATGTTGAAAAGATGTTGATTTTATAAATATATGTAAAGATATAAGTAGGTAAGTGGATGATAAAAGAACATGGTGTATTTTCTTGGAACTTATCAGTAGAAATTATAGGATATAAGTAGTTATATGCTAATGAATAATCTACTTAGCAGCCATTTAGGGTGTCCAATCCTAAAATAGCAGTCCAATGCTATGTGTTTCTAAGACAATTGTTTAGCCAAGCAAGACCTATGGGTGTGATGATATTGATTGTGTATGATTAGACTTGCATGTTGTATTGAATTGACTTTATTTGAGTAATATGAACCATATTGTGTGATTGTTGTAATAAACTCTGAGGGATATGATTGATTATGAAATTAGGAAGTAATTCTTGTTTGTTGAAAAGCATTGTGCATAGTTTGTAAATATATATCATTCTTTAGGAGGAGTGCATTAACAAATTTGGAATTGTACCTTATTATTATAGATCAATTGGGTAAAGGACCTAAGTACTCAGGTATATTATGCATCACATCCATTGTGGAACCCTTGTAACTTTTAATCTATTTGTAGTATTTTGCAAAGGATTGATTAAATATTAATGTTAGTAACAAAGTAGAATTCATAATTGCACGAGGTTGCATAAAGATGATGTTAGAAATATAACAAAATGTCTTCCTTGAGTGATTTGGGTGCATACTCTAACTCATCTAAAATGAGGTACCTTGGATGTTGTGAAGTGACTACTCCCTTGAGTGTGGCTACCCCTAGTCACCTTGTTATGTGAAATGTTTTTAGATTGATAATTTATTTTGGTTGATTGATATCTTGTTGTGTTGTATGTGGGTCAATATTAATTTCTTTTAAATTTTCTTATGACTGGATTAGTCACCCAATGTTGGAATTATATAGGAATGATGTACTGAGAGGGGAGGGGTGAATCAGTACCTCTAAAAATTTTCTTGGTTAGCCCTTTAACCCTTAATCATTAGCTTGTAAATTATCTTAGCTAATTGTTCGTCTTTATTTATGTATATGCAATAATATCATAAGTTCTTTAAGTATGTAACCATAACAGAAACATTCAAGAAAATAGATAACACATAACACAAGATATGATATCGCAAAAAATTCTTGTTAGGAAGTAAAAACTGCGGTGGGGATTGTTACCCACAAGACTTCACTATCTGCAAATAAGAAGGGGCCAGTTAAGGCTTACAATTGGTCACTTCTAATGACCTACCCTGTTAGGAGTATTACAATGGAGACCTATTAAGATCTACTTCGTTTGAAGCTTTAGCAACACTGTTAAGTGTGCACTTTGTTAAGAGATTTGCAAAGAACGGTTAAGTCCACCTTCTACAAAAGGATTTTAGATGTGATGCACTTGTTAGAATGAAACTACATAAGTCTTTGATCTGATGATGCATGCAATATTTAATTTCTGATAAAAGATCCAATTAAGCTTCATACATATAAGCAATCATCCTTCCATGATTCAATAATACCTTTATCTGCTTGTCAGTAGCCTTTGTGTGTTCTTGACAACTGATGTGTTATGTTTCTGAACTTTGTATGAATTCTGCCTTCTACTCCTTAGATTGTCTTCATGGCTATCAACAACAATGAATTCATAACTCATAATTGATTTGAACATCTATTTATACTAGGTTTTGGCTCAATTCTTGATTCATGCATTGCAAGTTAACTCTAGATCCAAGGTTTACAACTTGACCTTGATCTTTATGTTGGAAACAATTGTTTAATTATGTGTTGTCCTTGATGTTACACAAATGTCATATCAGTCATCAGACAGAGTCTACCGAGTTAAGAATGTCATATCAGTCATCAGACAGAGTCTACCGAGTTCAGAATTTCATATCAGTCATTAGACAGAGTCTACCGAGCTAAGAATGTTCAACAAGGCAGTTTACCGAGTCTACCGAGTTCAGACGGTAAGAGAAGCAAGTTACAGAGTCTACCGAGCACTCCAGAATACTATATCGAGAAGTTAGTTACTACCGGGCTCACTCGGTCAACAAAGAAATTCAGTGCTTACCGAGTTCAGTCGGTCATCAAAGAATATGTGATGGAAAGTCAGTCTTTACCAAGTTTGCAGTACTTATCGAGTTCAGTCGGTTACCAAAGGATTTAGCAGAATCTGCAGTATTCACCGAGTATTAGTTGAATATCATTTATGGTCTGTGTCGGCATCCAAGGTTATTATTTGTGTTAAATATGTATGCAGCCGACCAATGTAATATGTAATTAATTGAAACTTGTAATTTGGCCGACTTGATAACTTGAAGGGTATATAAGAAAGATCAAGTTGTGAATTCAAGTGTGAAAGTGCATAGATATAAAATGTGAAGAAGCAAGAATGTGCAAATTCTGATAAAGGATTGGTGATATCCTTGAGGTGCTGCAAAGATATATGTGATCAGTGAGGATCTATTGGAGCAGAACAGAGATCTGTATCAGCAAGATAAGTTGTATTTATTCAGA
>MU228138.1:2171553-2205888 GCA_018584345.1 Thuja plicata
ACTTTTCTTGGTTAGCCCATTAACCCTTAGTCATCAGTTTGTAATTTAACTTATCTATCTGTTCATCTTTCTTTATGCATATGAAATCATATCATACATTCCTTTTGATATGTAACAATAATAGAAAAATTCAAGAATTTAGATAACACATGACACAAGATACGATATCGTAGAAAACTTTTGTTAGGAAGTAAAAACTACGGTGGGGATTGTTACCCACAAAACTTCATTATCTACAGATAAGAAGAGCCAGTTAAGGCTTGCAATTTTGGTCACTTCTGATGACCTACCCTATTAGGAGTATTACAGTAGAGACCTGTTAAGATCTACTTCATTTGAATCTTTTAACAACACTGTTAAGTGTGCACTCTGTTACGAGATTTACAAAAGACGGTTAAGTCCACCTTCTACAAAAGGATTTTAGATGTGATGCACTTGTTAGAATGCAACTACATAGGTCTTTGATCCGATGGAATATGCAATCTTCAATTGCTGATAACATATCCTATAAAGCTCCAAAAATACTATTAATCATCCTTCCATGATTGAGTATTACCTTTATCTGCTTGTCGGTAGCCTCTGTGTGTTCTTGATAACTGATGTATTTTGTTTATTCTCTTTTGCATGAATTCTTCATTTTTCTCCTTAGATGCTCTTCATGGCTATCAATAATAAGAATTCATGTTCTCACACTTGAGTATGAACATCTATTTATACTAGCTTAGGTTCAATTCTTGATTCATGCATTCACAAGTTAACTCTAGATTCAAGATATACAACTTGATCTTGATCTGTAGTTAGATATGCTTTAGATCCGTTAGAATAATTAAAGCATTTACATAAATCTTGCATGACCAAAAAAAATAAAAAAATTCTACAAAATAGAATAACTTTTCTTTATCCACCGTGTAAAAACTCAAATCCATAATTGGTGGCTTTTCTGATTGTCGGTTCTGATGGTCGGTGTTCTTGGTCGTCGGTGTTCCTTTCTTGAACATGTCGCCGGGTATGCTTGTCTGTTCCTGTCGAGTTTGTTCTAAAAACTATGTCACCATTGATGCTTGTGGTTGCAAGTGATGCTTGTTGATTTTATACTTAGCTTTTTCTGAAAAATCTTTGTTCCGTCGAGTATGCTGGCATTTCACCAGTATTGCTTGTGTTTCACCAGTAATGCTTGTTGTCTACCAGTTATGCTTTCTTTCTATGTTTTTCCTCTAAGTATACTAATGGAAAAATAATGTCATCAGTCCATTGCTCTGATATTTTCTCTCAAGTATTTAATCTTTTCTAGAGAGAGACTTAGCTCTGATACCAATTGTTGGAATTATATAGGAATGTTGTACTGAGAGGAGGGTGAATTAGTACCTCTAAAACTTTTCTTGGTTAGCCCATTAACCCTTAATCGTCAGTTTGTAAATTATCTTATCTAACTGTTCATCTTTCTTTATGTATATGCAATCATATCATAAGTTCTTTAAGTATGTAACCATAACAAAAATATTCATGAAAATAGATAACACATAACATAAGATATGATATCATAGAAAACTCCTGGTAGGAAGTAAAAACTATGGTGGGGATTGTTACCCACAAGAATTCACTATCTATAGATAAGAACGGGCTGGTTAAGGCTTACAATTGGTCACTTCTGATGACCTACCCTGTTAGGAGTATTATAGTGGAGACCTGTTAAGATCTGCTTCATTTGAAGCTTTAGCAACACTGTTAAGTGTGCACTCTATTAAGAGATTTGCAAAGAACAGTTAAGTCCACCTTCTACAAAAGGATTTTAGATGTGATGCACTTGTTAGAATGAAAATACATAAGTCTTTGATGTGATGATGTATGCAATCTTTAATTTCTAATAAAAGATCCAATTAAGCTTCATACATATAAGTAATCATCCTTCCATGATTGAAAAATACCTTTATCTACTCGTCGGTAGCCTCTGTGTGTTCTTGACAACTGATGTGTTCTGTTTCTAAACTTTGAATGAATTCTACCTTCTGCTCCTTAGATACTCTTCGTGGCTATCAACAACAATGAATTCATAACTCATAATTGAGTTGAACATCTATTTATACTAGGTTTTCGCTCAATTCTTGATTCATGCATCGCAAGTTAACTCTAGATCCAAGATTTAGAAATTGACCTTGATCTTTAGTTAGATATGTTTTAGATCTTTTAGGATGCATTAAAACATTTGCATAAAGTTTTCTTGACCCTCAAGTTATGATTTAAAACAAATTAAAACTCTATAAATAGAATTACATTGCTTTATCCATCGTGTAAAAATCAGATTCACAATTTGCGGGTTCTCTAACTGATTGTTGGTTCTGACGGTCAATTTTCTTGGTTGTCGGTGTTCCTTTCTTGAAATTGTCATTGGGTATGCCTTTTCTATTCCTATCAGGTTAGTTCTCAAAACTATGTCGTCGGGGATGCTTGTGGTCACCGGTGATGCTTTTCACTTTCATACTTAGCATTTTTCATGACCTTTGTGTTCTGTCGGGTATGCTTGCTGTTCACTGGTAATGCTTGTGGTCACCGGTGATGCTTGTCACTTTCATACTTAGAATTTTTCATGACCTCTATGTTTTGTCGAGTATGCTCGTTGTTCACCGGTAATGTTTGTAGTCTACCGGTGATCTCTATAGTCTGTCGGTGATCTCTGTCAATGTTTTTCACTAAGTGTACTAATGGAAAAATAATATCATCAACCCAAATCTCTTTTTATTGTCTAGTTCATGGCATTAGTCAGATTTGATTTATTATTTAAATTGTGCACTTTTATGATTTAATGTTGAACTTTGGAAGTTCTTCCACTAGAGTTTTCCTTTCAATTTTACGGTGGCTATTCTGAATGTTTTGTTTTGTTGACCATGTTTTGTGATAAGTATTATTTCTATCATGTTCATTATGGACCTCTGATAGTATCTATAAGGGAGGACATCATAGAGATTGCACTGTAATTGTATTTGGAAATGAAATGCATTACATAATTTATATGTTTGTGTGAGTGTTGCATTAAGTAAGGTTGCATGAACTGTTCAATTTCTATTAGATATAAACATGAACATGTGTCTCCTACAACTAAGCATTATTATGTATGTATCCTATAATTTTATTTTTGAAAGCATTGAAGATATAGACTTATTTCTGAAATATTAGATGATGAATAAATGATCAAGGTGATTTTTAGTTTATGCTTAAATTTGAGTTATATTTCTCTTCGTGATTCGTTATGCATATGTTAAAGAAAGGGTAGTTGAGTTGACTTACATTAGTTCTTTATCAAAGTGTAAATGACTGATTATTGTGATTAGTATATTCTTTTGGTGATTATGGGCTGGGTGTATCTTCTTATTTGATCCTAACCAATAGGGGATGTAGCACTTTAGTGCAAAGCTTTTTGATTATTTACTTGATTAGTTATCGACTTCCAGCAGTAAGCCCAGTTTTAGGGGGCAGGATATAATACCCACCCTTTAGTTTTCTTTTCTATTTTAGTTTCTAAACTCTTTTAAGCATTTTCATGTATGTGTTTGTTATTTCAGTTGGTTTTAAGGATATTTATGTATTACTTTTCATTATATTATTAATTCATTTCTTAGTTGTGTTATATCTTCTATTTACATGTGATTTATGGTTATTTTAGGATGGTTATGTATATGGTATGATATCATTTTGATTATGGTTTTCTAACAATACTGACCCTATATTTGTATGCTCATGGATCATTGGTATGTTTTATGTTTCTATTTGGCGTGTTTGGTATGGTATGGGATAGAGTCATAGTTACTTGCTTTAGCGAGATCCACACGATAAACTGGTCTCAACCATTGTTTGTTGTATTATATGTATGTATGTATGTCTTTGTGATGACAAGTTTGTGGGTACTGGGCTACGTCTTCCCTGAATTGGCAGGAGTGAGCATGTCCTATCACAATATCTTCATGGTAAGGGAGGGGAGATAATATTCAAGCCTAAATCCATACCATAAACCCTTATTTTCTCTTAGAAATGGACAATAATCTGACTGACTATCCTATCTAAATCCATCAAGTGATGTGGATTCATGAGCCTTTCTATGTGTGTTTGTGTTTGTGGTTCAGTTGGTTTTCTATTTCAATTGTTTTACTGTTTGGATGGTTTTCAGTTGATTTAATGATGCTTTTAGCTTTTTTTATTTAATGAATAATTGTGGTAAATATTGATGTTATAATGACACCTTTGATAAGGTTAAAACATTGATATATTAAATTTGTGGTTATTTAATAATTAAATATTAATTAAATGCATATATTTAATTAATTAATTCAATTATTAAGTCTTAATTTAATAATTGAGATTTAATAAATATTAAATCCAATAATTGTAATTAATTGTGCAAGTTGAATTATTGAGTATTAATTTAAGTTGCATGATTAATTAATTAATTTAAATTTAAATATTCTCATGCATTTTCAATTATGACTTTATTTTTATATTATTAAGTTGAGTTGTGCATTGTTTTAAGTGAAATTGAAGGTAAATAATTTCTTTTAATTTTTAATTAGATAATTAATGTTCCATCAGGGTTTCACTTTTTGAAAACCTAATTGCCTGGTTTTCTATATCTTTGAATTGAAAGCCATTTTGGAGATTGTTCAATCAGAGAGAAGTAGAATTCAGGTGATTGGAGATTTGTGGAAAGCTTAGGAGTATTTTGGATTCTTGGTTGCTTTGGATTTGAATTGGATCTTCTCATAAGTTACTAAGGTAGAATCTTGATCTTGATAATTCTAGCTTCCAGATTCCTGTCTTCTATGCATCTGGAATGCTTGGATCCTGTGCTTGAATCTTCATTTTTTGATATTATGTGTTTATATTGCTTAAAATTGGAGGAATAGGTTATTGGATCAATTCTATGGTTTTTCTTTCATGATTGCATGATGGGTCTGTGTTTTGGGCATAAGGGTTTCATTTAATTGCTTTGGTTGTAATATCGACATCAGGGTTTTCATTTGATATGATTTAGTTTCCAAAAATGCCATAGGGTTTCAGATCTGGGAAATATGTCTTCCTTTGTGAAAATTTTGATATTGTTGCCAAAAATGGATTATACCTTCAGATCTGTAAATGCCTTACCTTGGAAAGAACAAAGTACACCCTTACCAGGTTCCTGCCCAAAACCCGGATCTAGATCTGCATAGAGGAAGAGAGAAAACAATAGAGTTAATTGCATGCTTGAAAATTCTCTTAACAATAAAGATTAATATTAGATTTAATATATTTTCCTTATTTGCATCAATTGCATGATTTCTAGAAAAATCCTCCAATATTCTTTATTTAGAGCTATCTCTCTTCTTTAAAAAAAAACTATATGTATCATATATATGAAAATATATCTTCACTATTGGAAAGTAGCATTCTATCTTTTTATTGTTAAAATTTTTTTTTTTTTTAAAAGATAGATAATTGTTATGCTATTGGAAAAAAAAATACAGTTAAAAAATATTATATTTGCTAAGAAATACACTCTGTCTTCATCAGATATAAAATAAATTATAAAAGAATTTTAAAAAAAAAAAGTTTATTTAAAATTAAAAAGAGAAGAAAGTTAAAAAAACATTAAATAAATAAAAAATATTTTTGGTTGGTGGCGGGGGCCACCATTTCCCCAGCCACCACTCGTGGGCCTACTGGTACTGCAGGGTTCTGTGGGCTGTGAGCCTGTGGAACCACTATGGGAGACCACGGTGGGGACCGCAAGGACCCATAGCTCCCGCGGGGGTTCCCCATGTCTCCCCCCTTTCATGGGGATGGTGGTTAGAGGGGTGGGGTCACGGACCCCCCCAAGATTATTGTGGTTTTTTAATTTTAATTTTTTTGTTTAATTAAAAGTGTTAAGTTTTTAAATTATTTTGTTTAATTAATTAAATTTCTTTATAATATTATCAAATTTAGTTATTATTAGTATATAGTTTTATTAAGTTGTTATTAAATTTAATAAATTAATAACATTGTCATTGGTTTTTAATTAGTAATAATTATTAGTTAAGATTTATAATTAATATGTAATATTGTTATTAATATTAATCCTAGGATATTTTTAATATTGATGGAATTTATTTTATCTAATGTTGTCAGATTTAGAAGGACATGTGGGTTAAGAAATAGAGTTATTTAGGTTATTTATTTATACAATCAGGATCTACCTGTAGTGATTTTGTTCTGTGATCTTGACTTGAATGCTTTTATAAGTAAAAGTTCTTTTTAATAACTTTGATTTGTAGTTATACCTCGATTCTTTCATGTGTACTCTCTTAGTCAACTACAACTTTTATTATGATATGTATGTCATTGCATTCTTTGTGGATTATTTGTTATTGTACCTGGGAACTACGTCGACTCTTAGGATATGAAACCAGAGGTGTTGGGGTTTTATTTTCTGTGGGTATTGTTTGATTCAGTGTATTTGTTATCGATTTTGGTCTCAATCTTCTCCCCTGAGCTAGTTTGTCTAAACTTATCTTATGTGATTCTTATGAGAGTAATTTAAGTGGTTTTGGTTAATTGAGAACCAATAGTTATTGTATGGGCGGGAACCAGTTTCAAAAATTGTGTATTTACTTTTGATGTTGTTTATGAATTCTCAGAGAGTGTATATCTCTATGATCATTCATGTTATTATGTGAGAAATTGGATTTGGGTTTATCTATTTTTTATACCCTTGCTAGTGTTGACGGGACTTTGGTGACTGGGTTTGCCAACAGGTGTAAGTTGTCACCGGGCATCGGGGTACCGGCCAACTTTGCCTGTAAAGGTTGTCCGGGGAAATGAGATTCCCTGGGCCTCCAAGCACGTGAGAGTCAGGTCTCGACGATGCAGGGATCGGTTGGGAGATGTGACTATTTTTGAGAGGGATAGCTGGTTATCTTCAACTTGTTCTCTCCGGGGATTCAAGAAATTAGGGTTTCCTACAAGCGCGCATTCACTTAACCAAATAAAATTCAAAAGAGATACTGCAGAGTTAGAAACATTTTCATCTACCTATAGTTATGTTTAAACATTCAAGACATCAAAAATGCTCTGATATACTACACTAAATATCGAAGAAACATACAACCATCAGTTTATATTTTATCAGTAGCAAAGGAAAGGAGGTCATTAATCTACTTTAGTTATAAGAGAAAAAGACATGGAGAACATTAAGCATAAAATACCATCAACCTAGAAGACAGAATGCCAACAACTTCATTGAGAGAATCCCAGCTTCTTCATTAACATTTCTTCCAGCAAGCACTGGTGCGTGGTATAATAGGGGCTCCAAGGGAGCATCTAACTATTGAAAGACTAAAAGACTATGGAGCATTGAGATCTGCAACTAAGAAATAAGAAAACCAGATTGCTATTAAGTGTGGACTGCAAAATCATCAATTTTGCCAACCCTTGGAATGAGGCCAGACTTACTATTTATACACATCTTTCTATCTAACCCTAACCCTAACTTATTTTAAAATTTACAATAAAATATATTATCTAGTGGCCGGTACTACCTGCACCATGCTGTAAAAGACCTTGAGACAAAGAAGGTATAACATGTTAGAAGAATGAGACAAGAAAGATGGAGTGGAAGAATCAGCCTCGAGAAGAGAGCCAGGAAGGAGAAGGAAGAAATCTGATCCCCTGGGGATCAAGGCTACATGCCTCATAAATGGGAGGGCGACACCCTGTCTCTGATGTGCCAGGTGTAACGTTGAAGTAGCACCTTAGGAAGACCATCCGTCAGAAGACCCCCCATCGAGCTGATGTGTCTTATTATGATTACCCACCTTTTGACATGCTTAATTAACTACCTTGAAAGTGACCGGTTGGCCTTGGGGACTAGGACACGGATCACTTTAAAGAATACAAAATGTAAGATCCAGAATTCCAGCATCCGGGAACTTGCGTTTTGAAAGAATAAAGAATACAAAACACTTAGGTTTTTTCCAACCCCCAAAGAATCTTTATTGTTGCTTACTATCATTGAAAGTCTAGAGGAAGTGAGAGATCCCATCTTCATCAATGTATTTAAGCCCAGCCCACCGATACTTGGCCACCTCAATCTGTTCTCCTAGTTTTGGAATATTTCCTTTAAATTCATTGGCCATCTTTGCCGCACCATGGACACTGAGCACCATGAAATTTATTTGCATCATTTTGGCTCCGTCTATCCCCTCCAGGGATTGATATCTCGATTCCATTAATTCATCAAATTTACCCAAAACATACTCTTCTGGTGTACATGTGTCAGTGTTGAATGGATCAGCTCCAGAGATCTTTGTAACAAAAGACTTGTATAAATTAAAAGAATATTGGACTACATTAACCTTATCACGCAGAGTCCCTACCAGTTTCTTGAGTACCCCCAATGTGAGGTCAAGTCTGGAGTGCTGGGTCTTCATGAAATCAAATGATTCCTCTCCTAAGATTCCAGACTCGGAGACAATCTCCTCCCCGAGGCTAATGAGTTCTTCTAACTCAACTTTCCATGCTTCATAATTCTCAATATCCCCCTCCCATATGCTGATGGTGGTTTTGGCCTGGTGTAAGATGTGGTGGGCCACATATAAATCCAGGAGGGTGGACACCAGGAAACGCTAGACGTTCCCCAACTGCAAGGCAACCCATTCATCATCCGCTTGGGCCTTCTTCTTCATTGCCCATAGTGAGTCTATATAAATTTGTAGCAGTGATGCATCAGACGTAGAGGCCTCTAGAGGAATAACATTAATAGGCTGGACCAGCTCAGTAAGCAACCCTATGAGGTTTGCATTTTTCTCCTTTTTTGCCCTTCACCTTTGAGCTTCTTTTTCATAGCGAGCCTCTACTGCCTTGGCTGCTTCTTTTAATAGGTCTATTTCACCCTATTTTCCTCTCTTCCCCAGTGACACCTTTGTGATATTGTAATCTCTGGGCTTAGCGGTTGCTTCATTTGCGTCTAGGGAAGGTGTCACTATTACTATGATTGTTTCTGCACCCAGCTTGGTTAGAAGTGTGTGAACCGTCTGGGCTTTCTTAGCCTTCGACGGGTTCTGTGCTTGAGCCATCATCTCCGCCAAGGAAAGATGGGCTCTGGGTGTTGGTGGGGCCTTTCTCTTTTGTGTTTCCATTAACCACTGTGGTGGTAGGGGTGGCTTGGTAGCCAAAATTTTCTCCTGTGACTTCTCCCCAATATCTTGTTGCGCCCCTTCAACAGTGTGAGTCTCAACCAAATCCTTCCTTGTATCTTCTCACTCACCAATGACATTTCCTCCAGTGATACCAGTGTCTTTTTCCCCGCCAACTATATCTTCAGCAATGTTTGGGTCCTCATTGGTTTCCCCAGGGTTTTCCTCTTCTTCCTGTTGCTTCTCTTCCTCAACCTCTATAGCTAGGATGTCCTCCTCTATTGATGCATCCTTTGGTAGTGGCAGAGGTAATGGGCCAAGATTCAACATTTGAGCCATAGTGATCACCTCCCCAAATGTTTTCCTTAGGAGTGGCATCAAGAACATGGCAGCTGGGGTCACGGTTGTTCCCATAGGTCTGGTTTCCCCAGCCGATGCCACTTGTTCACTTTTCTTCTATTTCCCTGAAACTCCCACATCCTATATTTTTGGGACTTCAGATGAAATCACCTATTCTGTCTCCATTTCTTCTTCTATCTATTTCTCCTGGTCTTGTGCAGGTTCCTGTTCTGGAGCTTCCTCCTGCTCTGAGATTTCAGCCTTCGACTATACAATGTCTCCCTGCAAAATCCCAAACTCGTGAGTTCTAAAAACATGATCAAATTCTTCTCAGGGGGGGAGGATTTGAAGGCACATGGGCATGTTCTAGTTCCCTCTCCAGCTCTGGGGAGTCAAAAGAAAGGATTTCAACTTGTGGGCTCTGGGGCATCCTGAGCTCTGGTTCTGCCTTCAGCTTTGGGTTAAGCATTTTCTTCTGCCTGGTCACCAAAGGTGGCCCCGCATCCCTTAAGCTTACCCACTCTTCCTCTGGATCTAATACTATTTCCCTGACCATTAAGGCTGCTAATAATGGGGAAGAGGGAGGATGGATAGGTCTGGCCATGAGCACCGGAGTAGCCAATCGCGTGATTAATTGCTTCCTCATATGTTGGGAGGCCGCTATAGATTGTTTCAGTTGTTCTTTTATGGGGTCTAGTGTAGAGTTGGAGTTTCCACTATTATTTTTGCCCTATCCTCTCCTTGTGCATAGATTTTGGCCCCAGAGGAGGTTTTGGCCCCGGAATCCAGCCTTGGTACCATCGGGCCAGCACTGCAGGTACTCTTGGGGCATACTCTCTTAAATTATTCATGGCTATGCTCGACCATGTTGCAAGTAAAATCCTCAATGGTGGGACCCTCCTGGGAATTCCAGTCCACCGGTGGGAGGGCCAACTTGTCAATCCCCTTTTCCTTGTACTGGGGATCTATTGTGGGTCCGGTGTCTGAGAATTCATCTATAAATTTCTGGAGCTTCAACCTTTGCATCATCCCCATAGTCATTCGGACGTAATGCCAGCTCTAAACTTTGACATCGTCCTGGCAGTCTTCCCAAAAATCCTCCATGTGATGTTGGTAGGGCTTCGATGCCCAGGAAGTGCCAATGCAATTTTTCCCAGTGGATCAAAGCTCTTCCATGCTAGATAGAATTCTGCCAAGTTTAGGCTCTTAAGTTCATTGTCTACCTATTTGGCAGTGGCCAGGCTGCACAAATAATTCCCACAAGTGATTGGGAATGGAATATTTGTTACCTTCTTTAAGGTGTATAATGCGTGCAACTCCATCATTTGCCTGCAATATTTCAAGAGAATTATCTTGTTCCCACAATGTTTGGGCAACAAGTAAGGTTTCCCAAAGAAGCCGGTTACAATTATGTATGTATGCTACTAGAATTGTATGTAATAATGGCCATAACTTTTGACCAAATCCATTGCCTCCTTGGAGAGGCGGTATCCTGCATTCCAGGTAGGTGTGAGCAGGTTGTAATAGATGAAGGCATCATTTACCTGGTAGGAACTGGGGAAACTAGCCTCCCACTAAATCTATGGGAAATAATCCCAGGGAGTCTTCTGACCCAGGCTGATGCCGAGTACACCTGATGTAAGTAACCCGTTGGTGGCGGGTCATTGTTGCGCTAAAGCCCAGAGAACATAGGAGGTCATATAAAACTTGCACTTTTGGGCCACCTGTAGGAACTGAGAATCTACATGGTTGGAAATTATGGCAGCCCAATTAAAGTAATCCCCACCGGTGGTGATGCCAAGTAGGAAGTAGTACATCCACCCTGAGAATTCCCAGGCATGGGGTTGCTCAAAGACCTGGCATAGTACTATCATCCCCATTTGGATACTTTCTTTAAATTCAAACTGGGGGATTTCTAATTTCATCTTCTTGGGGTCCCTCTTCGGAGTCTTGAGCCAATGATTGTTCATGTATTGCCGGGTTGTGACCTCTAGCTACTAAAATTGTGCTAATGCATCGGCTCTGGTAACGATAGTTGGGCTATCAAATTGAGGAATCCCCAACCCCACCCGAAAGGTTGCAGCATTGAGAGACACCATGGGGGTGAGATATCTAGTCGAGACTGGGCTGTGAGAATAACAGCCTAGATAGGAGAGTTGTAATGTGCTGCAAGTGTGAGGATGAGTTTCGATGCCTACATCAAGCATGGGAAATAAGCAGCCTTTAGAATCCTGGAATCCCTGACGCTGATCGCCAATGGATCCCCGGACTGTCTTTGGATGTACATTATTTTAACCAGGTCCTGTATCTCAGGCCACGTTCTGATGCTAGTGTCGGTAATCAATTGAAATTGGGACTCAATCTTTGATCCCATAATAACACTATCCTTCACGTACTTCATGCTGAGCGGCAATTTTTCTAAGCCTTCTCTATTTTAGATTTGACAGCTGCCCTGGTGACTGCCATGGAAGGAAGTTCCATATTCCTAGGTGGTGAAGATGCGAAAGCCTCAGACATGATGAAGGTATTTTTCTTTAGAAACCTACAAGGAAAGATGACCATCAGAATTCATAGATAAACAATATTCCAAGATCTGGGAACTTACCACTGAGGCATGCCCCTTTTTCCTGAAAAGTTAGTTTAGGTCAAAAATCCTGAAAAGTATATATATGTAATGCAAAATTGGAGGATTAACCACTATTCAGGCTCAAGGGATTTAGCATACTTAACAAAAGTAAGGTGTGGGATTGTGGAGCTAAAAGACCTGGGGTCTGGAAAACTAACCGTTGGAGGATGTGCGCGAAAAGTGGTCTGTCAGGCCCACATGGGTGTCGCATGGCAATGCAATAAATGGGGAGTTATGGCGATGGCGGTGTTAACTATCTAAACACATGAAAAGTGAAGGCCACTTGGATAGTCTTTAATGTATACGTGGGACATAAATGGAACATTTAAGGCTGGTTTATGGAGGAGAGAGAAAACCACCTGGTTGAAATTGGCCAAGAGCCGAGTTTCAACTAGGTGGTATTCTTCCTAGAATGAGCTCGCAAATTTATGAACATAAAAATATATGGAGCACGATGAGCTTGATGTGAGACTGGATGAATATACATGAAATATACACTAAACATAGTAGAGCCAAAAGATATATACAGGGTAAGAGGAAGGATATACACTAAATACATTAATATTTATAGCAGAACATAACGTGGAGCGCTACCCTAAGACAAAGCCAAAATGTACAAAAATATACATTATCCTACACCTGCACAAAGGGTGGATAAGCCTCTGGCAGAGCTAACCCACAAACAGGTGGCAGACTAGATGAAGAAATGCAAAAACAAAACAAAAACACAAGGCGAAAACACAAACCAAACAAAACAAAAAGAAGGAAAATGAAGGAGAGAAAACAGGGAAACCAACCTGAAAATAAGAGAAAGGTAGGGGAGGAAAAGGCAACATGAATGCTCTGCAATAGCTTCCACCTCCAAATGATCACCACTCAATACTAGAAACCAATCGCAATTGCTCAGAACAACTCGCAATAATTAGCACTTAACTTCGCTCAAATCGCTCTGAAATTGCTTAAGTATTTTAATCGTGGTAATTGTGAAAATGACAGGTGATTTCTATTTATACCCAAGGTAAAAGCAAGTTACCTTTCCTTCTACAAAATCAAGAACAAGTAGACCTCTGGACTCTGGGCCAGGGGATTTTGCATGACCATGCCTTCTTACGAAAAGAAGACATCAGGGAAGAGAATCCCAGAGCCCAGGGTCTGACTCTTGGACAAGGAATGACCAACTACAAGACCGGGTCCTAGAGACGCGAGAGACAAAAACAAAAAGCAAAACCAACACTGCGGGAAAAAAAACCCAAGGAAGGAAAACAAAGAAACAAAGGCAAAAAAAACAAGGCTAGAGCTAGAAGAAAAAAACAAAAAAAAGGGGGACCCAACATTTTACACACGAAATGTAGGGATGGGGATGCAAGGCATAACAAATGGAAACTTCTTGGGATGAATGCTTTATCATATTTGAGAACTATAGAATCTCTGGTTAGCAAAACTGAAACAAATTGTTACCCGAAGCATCTTACTTGTAAAGAGCAACATGTCTGAGAAAATCTAGCCATACGCAATTTAGTCCTTGATCCTTTCATCAGTGGTGAAGTGTGTGCTTTGGGAGGGAATCTAGCCAATTACCTTTGGGAAAAGTAGAGAGGAGGCACTAAGTATATCAAACCCCAAATTCATCAAATTCTCTCATTTCTCCCAGTGACTGGAATTTTGTCCCATTTTTTTTTCTTATTATTTTGTACATTTTTGGGTGGGAAGGCAGTACTTCTTTCACCATTAGGCTTAAGCTTAGCTAAATGTAATGGCAGTACTTATTTCAACCTTCCACCCACCTTAATATGTGGAATGGGGGAGGAAAACTCTGGACCCAGAAAGAATCTTTAAAATTTCAGACTTGGATAAGTCAACTAGTGCAATCGATCTACCCTCGATGTGTCCGATTACTTGTTCCTTAATTTCTCATTTCACTGACTACCAGATTTCTGGGGATAAATCTGATGAAGACTACTCATAATGTACTACCAAAATTGCAAAATAACTTCAGAGACTAGACTGATTCCATTGTGCTTAACAATAGATTCCTAAGTTCACCATCATGCTA
Source organism: Thuja plicata (assembly GCA_018584345.1). Taxonomy (NCBI): domain Eukaryota; kingdom Viridiplantae; phylum Streptophyta; class Pinopsida; order Cupressales; family Cupressaceae; genus Thuja; species Thuja plicata. The sequence continues at coordinate 2,185,709 of MU228138.1, forward strand.
AAGACAATATCTTAGAGACTAGATGTTATGTGAAGCATACCAGTCTTCACAAGAAGGGGAGAAAAACACTGAAACCCAAAAAGAAGACAAGAAAACAAAAGACAAAGAAAAAGGGTGGTCCCAGAGACCCACAGCAAGACTATTTACAAGGCAAGGCACCTCCCAACGAGGCACCGGGGAAGAAATATTTACAAGCAAGAGAAACTTTACACAAAATACAACTTTAGGAAAACCAATCTCATTCGAAGTAATGTTTGAGAAACTATCCATTGATAGGCAAGGGGACATGTTCTCTAGTCATGGTGTTGAGGTAATAGGTATTCACCCCACAGATCTCTGAGATTAAGTATGGTCTGAGCTAGAGCTATTGAAACTTGGTGTGCTTTCCTTTCTTTTCCTGGGCCTTATCCCACAACAGGACTAAGTCCAAAATTTGAAAGGCCTTGTATTGGGCTCTATAGTCAAACCATCATTTTACCACTGCTTGATGACACATGAAATGTTCAAGTGTTACGTCTTGTTATTCTTCCATCTTCATAAGATTTAGGAGCCAAACTTCTACAATGTTATCCCAGTTGCCGAATTCCTACATAAACTACAAAACTAGGATCTGTAAGTTGATTGGGAATACTGGGCTCTAGCCATAAACCAGGTGGAATGGGGACATTTCTAGGGTGGCCTTAATTTGAATGTGATCCACCTAGAGGGTGAATCTCAGCTTTTGGTGCCAATCCCGGGGATTCTATTCTAGCAGGTGTTTGATCACTTCAAGTAGAGTTTTATTCGTTGATTCAGCAACATTGTTCCGCTGAGGGTAATAGTTGTTGGAGAACTTCAGAGTAATCTTCCAGTCATAGGTCCATTCAAGTATTTGTTCCAAAGAAAATGCTGGACCATTGTCACATACTATAGCAAAGGGAATTCTGAATCTTGTGACGATGTTTTCTTCCAAGAATTTGATAACTACATTTGCCGTGTTGTTTTTGCAAGGTACGACTTCAAACCACCGAGTGTAGTAATCGGTTGCAGTCAAGATGTACCAGTGGTTGGTAGATGAGTTGTGGTTGATTTCCTTGATAAAGTCAAATTCCCATTGGGCAAAAGGCCTAGCCTCGAAGACTAGTTGTAGAGGCATAGCTGGGTTACGCTCATGATGTGCCACAGTTTGGCAAGTATGCACCTTCGAATGTTAGTGTAAACATCTTTGAATATGTAGGGCCAATAATATCTGGCCTAAAGGATTTGATGGGCGGTGGCATCGACTGAGTCATTACAAGTCCCAAACTGCCCATGGAATTCTTTAATCATTTTCGTAGCTTGGTCCCTATCGATGCACCGAAGATACACTCCCTCGTAATTTTTGTGGTAAAGCATGGAGTTTTTGATCATGAAGTGGGCACTTCTCATCTACAGGGTGCAACATTTATTGGGAGGTAATCCCTCTGGGCATTGGTTGTTTAACAATAAGTACACCAAATCGGTGTACCATGGGTCTTGAGTGATAGACTCCACTGTGTATGTTTGGCATTCTATATGGGGAGTCCCTTCAGCCATTGCTTGACTTAGTCCCTGGCCTCGGACTATCTTCATGGGCTGCATTTCTAAGTCATATTCCTAGAGGATGGTCATCCATTTTCCCCCATCTCTCACCTAATTCACTCTGTATTAGTAGAGATTTCATAGCCTGGTCTAGGATGATAGCATGCACCTTACTCCGGAGGATATAATGTTAGAATTTCTTCACGGTGGGAACAAGAGCAAAGGCCTACTTTTGCAATGGTGAATACTGGATTTTGGTGTTCTTAAAGGGAGAGCTCATTAAAGCTATCGGTCCTTCTTCCCCTTTGACCTTTTGGGTCAATATTGCCATGAGAGAATGCAGCAAAGTGAATGAGTAAATATAAAATGGGAGGGAGTAGTCTGGGCTGGCTAGGACGGGTGCCTCTGTTATCATTTATTTAATTTGGGCAAATGCTCGCTTCGCTTTAGGACTCCACTCAATTTTGGTATCCTTTTTCATCATTTTGTTGAGTGTCTTGACTATCTCGGTGAATCTAGTGATGAATCTCCAGACAAAGTTGATCTTTCCAAAGAACGATCGCATCTCTTTCTTGCTGTCAGGCATTCGCAAGTTCAACAGTTCTTCCACTCTCTTAGGGTCAATAGAGATACCCTTCTCAGATACAATTTTCCCGAGAAACTTCCCTTCAGTGATCCCAAATATGCACTTCTTGGGGTTGAGGGATATTCTGTACGGTGACAACTCTCACAAATCTAGGCGAGGTGGGCGGCATGGTCATGCCTATCCTGATAAAAGATGGTCAAATCATCCATGTAGATGATTATGCACCGATTTGCAAGGCCCTCAAACACAATGTCCATAGCCTTTTGAAATGTGGCCCTTGTGTTAATCAAGACAAAGGGCGTCCTCTAGTATGCAAATGTTCCCCACTTAGGTGTGAACACCATTTTATCCCTATCTTCATATTTAACCATGACCTACTTGTATCCAAAGTACCCATCCAAGAAAGAAATCATTTGTGACACATTTACTGTCTGTAACACCTCATCCAACGAGGGGAGAGGGTGATTATCCTTCTTGGAGGCTCTATTCAAATTTTGGAAATCCATGCAAAGGAAAATTTCATCACTCTTATTTTTGATAGGGACCAAATTAGAAACCCACATAGTGTGCCTGATTAGAAAGATTATCCAAGCTGACAATAGTTTTTCCACGTCCTAATGAATCAAAGGCTCGATTAGTGGGTTGACTAGTTGTTGCTTTTTTTGAAAAGGCTTAGCATTAATTTTTAGGGGGATGGTATGAGTCATAATAGATGTGTCATATGTTTAAAAATCTTCATACCCCCATGCAATCATGTCTATGTATTCTCAGAGAACCGTGAGAATCTTTTCCTTCTCCTCAAGGGAGCAGGAAGTACCAATGTGTATCATCTTTTCTTCACCGGGCTGGTCGATGTTTACTTTTTTGAATTTTCCTCCCTCTGAGGAGGATGATATCTTTTCCCATCCCTGATGGTCTAAATCAAAGATACATTCAAGTGCAACCATCCCCTTTGGGATGGTGGTGGTAGGAAGGTCCATGATCCCATCATCTTCATCACCCTGCCCAGTATCATCATGGTCTCATTCTTCTACTATCTGGTCCTCGAAGACACCCACGTTGGCCATGAAAGCTAGGATATGCTGATCATCTTCAAAAAATTGAAAGTGGGTGACATTATCTGGAATGGACGAGGTAAGAATCATCTCCACAGAAAATCTATGGAGTCATGAGCCAACCATGGGCTCGAGTGTACTGGCAAAAATAGCGAGGGCATCTGGGACATAATTTCATCGTTGGGGAATAAGATCGATACTGAAGGTTTCAAAATCTTCAATAAGGTTCCATGCTCAATTGCGGTATGCGGCCAGTCTTTTATCATGACATGTGTACTGACTCCAGACTTGTTTGACAACCAACTCTGACTCACCCAGAGCCCAGAGGTGGGTGATTCCTTTCCTCAACGCAAATAGGAGTCCAAGGACGAAAGCCTCATACTCCATAACATTGCTTATGTAGTTGAACTACAACTTGTAGGATGCGAGGAAGGATTTCCCTCATGGGTTGATTAATTCTACTCCTACCCCATAGCCTTATTTGGACTAGGACCCATCAAAATTAAGGGTCCAAAAGTCATCATTTGTACTCTGGAGCTGGGGAGATAGAGCAACTTTTGGATTATCTTTGGGAGACTTGGGAGGAGCTTCCTACCACACTTATGGTTCCTGGGCAAGGTTTTCCTCTAGAGTAGTCTAGGATTGGGATCTCCAGGGAAATGGTATGGAAGAAGTACTTCTAGTAAGAATATCGGGTTCTGGGGAGTTAGTTGTATGTTCTTTATTCTGGAAGACGTTAATGTGCCAGGTAGCGACGGAAAGGCAAGGATCACATTCTAGCTTTGGATGTTTCTAATAATGTACCCAACACTAAGTGTCAGATAAGAGTGTAGCGGGGGTCACCGTGGCACCTTGATAATTGGCTTCAACCCTCAATTTTTCTTCTAAGTCTTGGATTCTCTGCAAGACTATGGGGTCCTCCCCGGGATGAAATAAAACGTCAAAATTTCAAGGGGTTGGTACACCCCCGAGGAAGTCTCAAAGAATAAGACCTCGTTGACCTTGCCAATTTCGATAAGGGCCCGCTTCATCTGGGATTCACTTTCAGCCCAGATTTTGTTTGATTCTCCTTTCCAAGGGAGCCATAAGTGGGAGAAGTTGGTTGAAAATTATCCATTCAATGATTTAGACCAGTTCTGACTTAATAACATCCTGTAAGTTTCTGGGATGTCCACCACATGGATATTGATTATGCTGGCTATTCTGGGGTCCTAGATGAGTTATATCCAGACATTTTTCAGTTCACCCACCATCTTCACAATAGTTTTATCTAATTGAATCACTAGGTCATTAGATGGGGTGGGTCAGAATCTGAGTTTCTAGTAGATGGATGGGGGAAAAATGTTGCCCAAAGCCCCAAAATCTACTAGGCAGTTGTGTATGTTTTTACCTTGTATGTTCAGGCCTAGTAGGAATGGAGGATCTTTAGTGTTTCCCTAGAAGATAGCCGCATTGGTGTCCTCAAAAGAGACAGTCTTTTGTGGGCGACTGATGACTTTTAGGTTTCCCAAGAGTTTCAGACGAGATCTCTTCTACTCAGGGAAATTTAGAAAAACCTCCATCAAGGTCATGGAGGTGGTGGTTTGTTCTAATGCCCTTGTGATGTCAAATCTTCCTCCTGGGAATTGGTGGCTTCCCTTGGCTGGGTCTTTTGCTTAGTTAGAGCTAGAACCTTTTGGAGGGATACACTGGTCGGTTGTATTAGCCCAGGGAGGAGTGTCCTTAGGAGGTGTTGGCGTGTAAATTGGTCCTTTACCAGCCTGCCTCTAAGTGTTTTAAGGAGCCCGTGGGTTGGTAAAGGCATTGGCCTCAAAGGTCAGAATTGATTCATCAAAGAATCCCTGCAATTCAGATTCTTCTTCATCTTCTCCAGAGGATCCAAAGAAGACGGTCTCATAGGTGAAGGCACCATGAGTTGGTTCTTGCATAAGAGGCTCTAGGGGAGTATGGTTAGATGTTTGTTCTCTATATAGTTGGGAGATCATGATGACCTTCTCTAGCATAGCACACTTCACCTCATTATGGGAGCCTGTATCATGCAATCTAAACCAATTGGTCATGGGCTGGAAGTCTGCGACCAGTGTGAAATGGGATGGTCTAGCACCACTTTGATTGACATTTTGGATCAGAGGTGGACCTCCAGTGTTCATGTTATTGTTCCATTGCTATTGGTTGGGCTGAGGCTCATTGTTAAAGTTTCTTCCTTTGGCATTGTTGTTTTGTTGGCCAGAGAAAATATTCCCTCTTTGGGGATTAGAGTTCTGGGGTGCATAAGACCCTACTTTCAGTTGACCCATGTCTTTAGTTAGGATGGATAACATTCACCAGAGGGACTCAACCTCAGTGGTCAGGTGAGTGTTTGTGTCACAATATGACGATTGTTTCTGTTGGTTTCCTGGGAAAGCAACAGTATTTACCAGAGTCGAGGGCAGAAATCCTCTAGCCATGGGAAACTAGAAGAAAGACACTCTAGATGATTGTGTCTGCTATTGTTGTTAGTTTGGCTGGTTTGAAGGAAATGATTCATGGCTCGGTATTTCCCGAGTCTATGATGGATAAATGTACCAGGCATGTTGGTCTATCAGCGGTGGTGGGGGATTCATTGCCGTTGTGGGGGCATCTATTGCCAAATTGGGGTTATAACCCCTGGCACATGTAGTTCTGCCAGGGATCGTGTTGAAAGGCGTACGCTGCCCAATCCCACTTGGGGACTTGTTGAGGTGACAAGATAGTTCTAAGGCTAGGTTGTAAAATTTCACCAAAGTATCCCGGTCACCCAGGGTGGTTGTACTCCAGAGGAGAGTGTCAACGAAAGGGTCCATCACGTTGAGGTAGGTCTGTATGGTTACTTCCACGGATGGGATAAAAGAGCCTGTGCACCTCTTCAGAGCCCATTGGAACTAGTGATTAAATGTTGTAAGGGGTTCATTGGGTTCCTTTTTGATAGAGATGAACTAGCTGTGGGACCAAGTTGGGTCCACGTGCATGTGGAAGGCAGCCAAAAAGGCTTCCTCCATATCTTGCCAACTATTGATGGATTTGGCAGGAAGGTTAAGGTACCAGTTCAATTTTCCCTATCCCAGGGCGAGGGGAAAAATCTGTGTCATGACATCTTCATGTTGGATCCGGTGTCGATTCATGGCATCTTTGTATGCCTGCAAGTGTTCCTCTACAGTTCATGAGCCTAGGTGCTCATATCATGGGAAAATCTTTTTTAGGTGTGAGGGTAAATTGTTGGTTGCACCTAGAAAAGTTCCCATGGGGGACCTAGTATTACCGAAATATGCAGCCATTGGGGGAACTAAATTTTGAGGAAGTTGGGCACTGGTTCCCGAGATCATCTGGGGAGTTTTGATATTCTGTGGTACGCTGGAACCCTAGATAATAGTGGCTGGTGTGGTTTTCGGGGTCCATTTTTTTTGAGCAGGAGGTCTGAGTTTGACAAACCTTTCGGGGTTAGGGGCTAATCTAAGGATCCTTTCAAATCTTGTTGGGGAGAAAGACCCAATCCCACTGAAGGCTTGATTCCTAAAACTATGGCTTGGGGAACCCTTAGGAGGTGTAAAATTAGAATCCTGAGAGGGGGAAAAGTTCATGCCCTCCTTCTAGCGCTAGTTTCTATTGACAAGACTGTGGTGACCAGGTCTGCCAATAGGTGTAAGTTGTCACCGGGTACCAAGGTATTGGCCAACTTCACTTGTAAAGGTTGTCTGGGGAAATGAGATTCCTCAGGCCTCCAAGCACATGAGAGTTAGGTCTCGATGGTGCAGGGCTTGGTTGGGAGATGTGACTATTTTTAGGGGGATAGCTAGTTATCTTCAACTCATTCTCTCCGAGTATTCAAGCAAGTAGGGTTTCCTAAAAGCGCGCATTCACTTAACCAAATAAAATTCAAAAAAAATACTGTAGAGTTAGAAATATTTTCATCTACCTATATTTATGTTTAAATATTCAAGACATCAACAATGCTCTGATCTACTACACTAAATACTGAAGAAACATACAACCATCAGTTTATATTTTATTAGTAGCAAAGGAAAGGAGGTTGTTAATCTACTTTAAGTATCAGAGCAAAAGACATGGAGAATATTAAGCATAAAATATCGTCAACCCAAAAGAGAGAATGCCAACAACTTCATTGAGAGAATCCCAGCTTCTTCATTAACATTTCTTCCATCAAGCACTAGTGTATGGTACAATGGGCTCTCCAAGGGAGCATCTAACTAATAAAAAACTAAAAGACTATGGAGCATTAAGCTCTGTAACTAAAAACTGAGAAAACCTAATTGCTATTAAGTGTGGACTGCAAAATCATCAATTTTTTCAACCCTTGGAATGAGGCCAGATTTAAAATTTATACACATCTTTCTATCTAACCCTAAGTACCCTAACTTATTTTACAATTTATAATAAAATATATTATTTGGTAGCCGGTACTACCTACACCACATTGCAAAAGACCTTGAGATGGAGAAGGTTTGACATGTAAGAAGAATGAGACAAGAAAGATGGAGTGGAAGAATCGGCCTTGAGAAGAGAGTAAGGAAGGAGAAGAAAGAAATCTAATCCACTAGGGATTGAGGCTACATGTCTCATAAATGGGAGGGCAGCGCCCTATCTCCGATGGGCCAGGTGTAACATTGAAGCGGCGCCTTAGGAAGACCAACTATTAGAAGACCCCCCCATTGAGCTAATGTGTCTTATTGTGGTTACCCACTTTCTGACATGCTTAATTAATTTCCTTGAAAGTGACTGGTCAACCTTGGGGAGCGGGACATGGATCACTTTAAAGAATACAAAATGTAAGATTTGGAATTTTGGGATCTAGGAACTTGTGTTCCGAAAGAATAAAGAATACAAAACACTTAGGTTTTCTCTGACCCCTAGAGAATCTTTATTGTTTCTTACTATCATTGAAAGTCTAGAGGAGGTGAGAGATCCCATCTTCATCAATTTCTTTAAGGCTAGCCCGCTGGTACTTGGCCACCTCAATTTGTTCTCCTAGTTTTGGAACATTTCCTTTAAATTCATTGTCCATCTTTTCCGCATAATGGCCACTGAGCACCATGCGAGTTATTTTAGTCATTTTGGTTCTATCTATCCCCTCCAGGGATTGATATATCGATTCCACTAATTCATCAAATTTACCCAAAACATACTATTCTAGCGTGTATGTGTTAGTGCTGAATGGATCAGCTCTAGAGATTTTTGTAACAAAATACTTGTATAAATGAAAAGAATACTAGACTACATTAACCTTATCACATAGAGTTTCTACCAATTTCTTGAGTACCCCCAATGTGAGGTCAAGTCTGGAGTGTTGGGTCCTCACGAAATCAAATGATTCCTCTCCTAAGATTTCAGACTCGGAGACAATCTCCTCCCCAAGGCCGATGAGTTCTTCTAACTCAACTTTTCATGCTTCATCATTCTTGATATCCCCCTCCCATATGCTGATGCCAGTTTTGGCCTGGTGTAAGACATGGTGGGCCACATATAAATCTAGGAGGGTGGACACTAGGAAATGTCGGACGTTCCCCAACTGTAAGGCAATCCGTTCATCAACTGCTTGGGCCTTCTTCTTCATTGCCAGTAGTGAGTCTATATAACTTTGTGGCAGTGATGTGTCAGACGTAGAGGCCTCTAGAGGAATAATGTTAATAGGCCAGAATAGCTTAGTAAGCAACCCCATGAGGTTTGCATTTTTCTCCTTTTCTGCCCTTAACCTTTGAGCTTCTTTTTTGTAGTGAGCCTCTTCTTTTAACAGGTCTACGTCACCCTATTTTCCTCTCTTCCTCAGTGACACCTTTGTGATATTGTAATCTCTGGCCTCAACCATTTCTTCATTTGCATCTGGGGAAGGTGTCGCTATTACTGTGACTGTTTCTCCGCTCGGCTCGGTTCAAAGAGTGTGAACCATCTAGGCTTTCTTAGCCTTCGATGGGTTCTATGCTTGAGCCATCATCTCTTCCAAGGAAAGATGGGCTCTAGGTGTTGGTGGGGAATTTCTATTTCAATTTTTCATTAACCACTATGGCAGTAGGGATGGCTTGGTAGCCAAAATTTGCTCCTGCAACTTCTCCCCAATATCCTGTTGCACCCCTTCAATAGTGTGAGTCTCGCTTGACTCCTTCCCTGTATCTTCTAACTCATCGGTGACATTTCCTCTAGTGATACCGGTGTCTTTTTCCCCTCCAATTGTATCTTCAACAATGGTTGGGTCCTCATTGTAGAAACTGATGAAATATCATATTCAACTCCAAGCTCCAGCTGCATGCAATAACCCTGTTATAATGAATGAAGCAACAATATGGAAAAAGCAAAACCCTCTTGTGCTCAAAGGTGTTAGAGCTCAAAATGTATTATCTAATAATCAAAAAGTACAATGCTCAACCTTATAAAAGGTGAGATAGAAACCCTAAAGGGAAAAACTAGGCTACACATTATTAATTAATAACTAATTAATAATGCACCTAAGTGAAGCTTAAGTAACTAGAGTAATAGGAACTTATATAATTAAATCAATATGATTTAACTAATAAGCATAAAGTAATAATACTCTAACACCCCCCCTTAAGCTAAACATAGGGAGAAAGCTGACCTAGAAAAACTATGAAAGCAAGAAATGGGTCCCGACAACAAGGCCTGATTAGGTACCCATTACAAGGAAATCTCTATAAACCAGAGACAAAGGAGAAAACCCAGTGGGAAAAACTCCTCTCTAAAAAGAGATACAAAAGAAAGAAAAAGGCAAGGAATTACTTCAAGAGAATCTCTCAAACCCATGAGTACAATGCGTGCTGCTAACCCCCCCTATGAGAGAGGGTTGAGGCTCCAAAGCCCCCCAAAAGAAAGAACCCCTGGATCAATGAACAAACCACCATGACTCTAATACAAAGGAGTGAAATGAAGTGGGCACTGAAGAGGTGACCTCAAGACATGAGGTGTCACTAGAAGGCTGGGCTGATGCTTAAATGAGAAGACATGAGGATCCTGAAATGGAATCCCCAATGCAAGTGGTATGATAGGTGTGCTAACACTATCATGAGAGAGGAGATGAGTGTCCTCTGTAGAATCCTCAACAACTGCACCTGGTGGCTCGATGAATGGAGCTGGAGGGTCTGTCATTGATGAAGAAGAGTCCTGTTGAAGAGAAAGAAACTTAGCAAGATCTGGTGTGGCAGTCACAGCAGTGGTCTCAGGAACAACACAGAGGTGCAAGTGACCTGACTACACCACATGATGCTCTCACGGAAGAGGAGAGCTGAGCTCCAATAATGGAGGTGGTGGACCAAAATGTGTGAAGGTGTAGAGATAGGTGGAATGATCAACTATCCCTATAGCAACAATCCCACCTATCACACTATCCCAAATGAAGATAGAATCTGGCGAGAACTCAACTGACTTCCCTGATCCACTGTGTGTGATCTGGTAAATTGAGAGAAGGTTTGTAGACAAGGATGGAACATATAGTACATCATTGAATGTGCCATCCTGAATGCATATAGAACCTTTCTCGTAGACTGGCATAATAGTTTTATTCCCCATGAGAATGTGAGGAATGGGAGAAGCCTCAATGGAAGAGAAGATCTCTAGAGAAGACGCCATATGGTGGGAAACACCTGAATCTAGTATCCAAGGGACCTGTGAAGGGGATGCAATGGAAGCCCGTAATGCATGACCCTATCCAAAATCATATCCAGATGTTGAAGATGAGGTAGAAGAATAAAAATCAGACCCCTGTGAGGATGGAGAGGAAATAGTGCTCTTCTGAAGGAGAGCTTGCAAATCTGTAATCTATTTCTCATAGCCATCAAATCTCTTCTGAAAACACTATGACTCATCATGGGACCCTTTCTGACAATAGGAACATGTAGGGTACTAAGTCTTCTGTTTGTCCTTCCTAGAAGAAGATGGTGGGCCAGTAGAGTGCTGAGAAGAGGAATCAGATGTCTGCTTCAACTTTAGCTTCTATGTATCCTGAGATGACTTGGCAAGAAATGCTTATGACTGTGAAACTGTAAGAGAATCCATCTGACTAAGCTTGGATTTCTCATGAGTTAACCTGTCATAGAAGGTCTCAAAAGAGGGCATAACATGCCATGCACCCAGTGCATCCATAGTGGAGTAGAAGGTAGAAGTGAAAATTTGATAAGGACCATGAAGCTTTGAGGGTATCAGGAAGATACACTCATCATCTGACTTCATCTTTTCAGCAACTTGTAAAATAGATCAAAGAGACTTGAACTTGATAAGGAAGTCCTCAAAGCTGGTGAATGAGTCAGGTGCCAAGGAGGTGAACTCTGCATCTAACTGGAGAATCTTGAACTAATTCATGGTGCCAAACAAGGTGGAAAACTTGTCCCACATATCCTTGGGTGTGGTTAGACCATCTAGGTGGAATAACAACCCATCTGAAATATTCATGGCAATGAGGCCCATTGCCTCATCCATCCTATTTCTATGCATAAGAGCCTCATAAGGCCTCTATAGAACTAGCTGAACTGTATCTAGGCAGGACCATAAACCTCGTGACATGAGGAGTGTGGTCATTTGTGGCTTCCATGTGTGCTAGTTATGTGGAGTCAGAACTACAATGGATGTGTTCGACATTGAGAGAAGAAGATAGAAGTAGAAGGGTCTCTCTGAATTGAAAATGTAGAAAGAAATAGGCACCCCTCACAAACTATCAACCTAACTCTCATACACCACAAGATGAAGAAAAAAAACACAAAGAACTAGAGAAAAACCTAAGTTTTCGAATGCAAACAAGGAGTAAAACAAAGCCGCAACTTTGACGCCAAAAATAGGAGCTCAAATGGTGGAAGCAGCCATCGAACCTCCCCTTGGCCATCGCTTCACCCAAATGCCACCCGACCGCCACCCTCCAGCCACCCTTTGCCAGCTGCACCACCTCTACACCACCCAGCCACAGCACCACCTGCATGCCACTTGGCCACCACCACCGTGGGCCTGACAAACCACTTTTCGCGCACATCCTCCAACAATTAGTTTTCTGGACCCCAGGTCTTTTGTCTCCACAAGCCCACCCCTTACTTTTGTTAAGTATGTTGAATCCCCCAGGCTCAGATAGTGGTTAATCCACCAAGTTTGCATTACATATATATAATTTTTAGGATTTTTGACCTAAACTAACTTTTCAATAAAAAGGGTCACACCTCGGTGGTAAGTTCCCAGATCCTGAAATATTGTTTATCTATGAATTTTGATGGTCATCTTGCCTTGTAGGTTTTTAAAGAAACATACCTTCATCATGTCTAAGGCTTCTGCATCTTAACAACCTGGGAGTCCAGAAATTCCTTCCACAGTGGTCACCAGGGTAGGCATCAGATCTAAAACAAAGAAGGCCTTAGAAAAATTTCCACTCACCATGAATTACATGAAGGATAGTGTTATTATGGAATCAAATATTGAGTCTCAAGTTCAATTGATTATCAACACCAGCATCGAAACACGGCCTGAGATGTAGGCCCTGGTTAAAATAATGTACATCCAGAGACAGTCTGGGGATCCATTGGCGACCAGTGTCGTGGATTCTAGGATTCTAAAGGCCGCTTGTTTCCCATGCTTAGTGCAGGCACCAGAACTCATCCTCACACTTGCAACACATTAAAACTCTCCTCTCTGAGAAATTATGCTCGCAACCCTAGTCCCAATAGGATATCCCACCCCCATGGTGTCTCTCGACACCGCAACCTTTTGGGTGGGGTTGGGGATTCCTCAGTTTGATAGCCCAACTATCGTTACTAGAGCCGATGCATTAGCACAATTTCAGTAGCTGGAGGTCATAGCCTAGAAATACATGAGCAATCACTGGCTCAAGACTCCGAAGAGGGACCCCAAGAAGATGAAATTAGAAATCCCCCAGTCTGAATTTAAAGAAAGTATCCAAATGGGGATGATAGAAATATGCTAGGTCTTCAGGAAACTCCATGCCCAGGAATTCTCAGGGTGGATGTACTACTTCCTACTTGGCATCACCACCAGTGGGGAGTACTTTGATTGGGCTATCATAATTTCCAAACATGTAGATTATCAGTTCTTACAGGTGGCCCAAAAGCACAAGTTTCATATGACCTCCTATGTTCTCTAGGATTTAGCATAATAATGACCCGCCACCAATTGGTTACTCACATTAGGTGTACTCAGGATCGACCTGAGTCAGAAGGCTCCATGGGATTATTTCCCATAGATTCAATGGGAGGCTAGTTTCACGAGTTCCTACCAGGTAAACGACACCTTCATCTATTACAACCTTCTCACACATACTCAGGATGCAAGATACCGCCTCTCCAAGGAGGCAATGGATCTGGTCAAAATTTATAGTCATTATTACATACAATTCTAGTAGCATACATACATAAGGGTAACTGGCTTCTCTGAAAAACCTTACTTGTTGCCCAAACATTGTGGGAACAAGATAATTCTCTTAGAATATTGCAGGCAAATGATGGAGGTGCACACATTATACACCTTAAATAAGGTAACAAATATTCCATTCCTAATCACTTGTGGGAATTATTGATGTAGCCTGGCTGCTACCAAAGAGGCAAACAATGAACTTAAGAGCCTAAACTTGGCAGAATTCTATCTAGTGTGGAAGAGCTTTGATCCACTAGGAAAAATTACATTGGCACTTCCCCAAGCATAAAAGCCCCACCAACATCGCATGGAGGATTTATGGGAAGACTGCCAAGATGATGTCAAAGTTCAAAGTCGGCATTATGTCTGAATGACTATGGGGATGATGCAAAGGTTGAAGCTCCAGAAATTTTTGAATGACTTCTTAGATGCCAGACCCATAATAGATCCCCAGTATAAGGCAAAGAGGATTGACAAGTTGGCCCTCCCATCGGTGTACTGGAATGCCCAAGAGGGGCCCACCATCAAGGAATTTACTCACAACATGGTCGAGCACAACAATGAATATTTTAAGAGAGTATACTCTGAGAGTACCCGCAGGGCTGGCCGAACGGTACCAAGGTTGACTTCTGGGGCTAAAAACTCCTTTGGGGCTGGAACCTCTGCACAAGGAGAGGATAGGGAAAAATGAATATTGAAAACTCCAACTCTATAGGAGACCTCCATAAAACAACAACTGAAACAATCTATAGTGGCCTCCCAGTAGATGAGGGAGAAATTAATCACGCAGTTGGCTATTCCAGTGAAGAGAAAGAACCTCAGCAAGATGTGGTGTGGCTGGGATATCCTCCTCTATTGATGCATCCTTTGGTAGTGGGGGAGGTAATGGGCCAAGATTCAACATTTGAGCCACAGTGATCACCTCCCCAAATTTTTTCCTCAGGAGTGGCATCTGGAACACAGTGGTTGGGGTCACGGTTGTTCCCGTAGGTTAGGTTTCCCCAGCCAATGCCACTTTCTCACTTTGCTTTTGTTGCCCTGAAACTCCCACATCCTTTATTTATGGGACTTTGAATGAAATCACCTATTCTGTCTCCATTTCTTCTTCTATCTATTTCTCTAGCTCCTGTGTAGGTTCCTGTTCTAGAGCTTCCTCCTGCTCTGGGATTTCAGCCTTCGATTGTACAATGTCTCCCTGCAAGTTCCAAAACTCATCAGTTCTGAAAACATCATCAAATTCTTCTTGGGGGGGAGGATTTGCAGGGACGTTGGCATGTTTTATTTCCCTCTCTGGCTCTGGGGAGTTGAAATAAAGGATTTCAACTTGTAGGATTTGGGGCATCCCCAACTTCGATTTTGCCTTTGGCTTTGGGTTAAGCCTTTTCTTCCGCCTAGTCACCAAAGGTAGCCCTGCATCCCTTAAGGCTGCCCACTCTTCCTCTAAATCTACTCTTGTTTCCTTGACCATTAAGGCTGCTAATGACAGGAAAGAGGGAGGATAGATAGGTTCGATCATGAGCACCAGAATAGCCAACTGTGTGATTAATTGCTCCCTCATCTTCTGGGAGGCCGCTATAGATTGTTTCAGTTGTTGTTTTATGGAGGTCTCCTATAGAGTTGGAGTTTCCACTATTCTTTTTCCCCTATCCTCTCCTTGTGCAGAGGTTCCGGCCCTGAAGGAGGTTTTGGCCCTGGAAGTCAGCCTTGGTACCGTCAGGCCAGCCCTGCGGGTACTCCCAGGGCATACTCTCTTAAAATATTCAATGTTGTGCTCAACCATGTTGTGAGTAAATTTCTCAATGGTGGGCCCCTCATGGGCATTCTAGTCCACCGATGGGAGGGCCAACTTGTCAATCCTCTTTGCCTTGTACTGGGGATCTATTGTGGGTCTGGCGTCTAAGAAGTCATCCATAAATTTTTGGAGCTTCAACCTTTGCATCATCCCCATAGTCATCCAGACGTAATGCCAGCTTCAAACTTTGACATTGTCCTGGCAGTCTTTCCCAGAAATCCTCCATGTGATGTTGGTGGGGCTCTGATGCCCAGGGAAGTGCCAATGCAATTTTTCCCAGTGGATCAAAGCTCTTTCACGCTAGATAGAATTCTGCCAAGTTTAGGATCTTAAGTTCATTGTCTGCCTCTTTGGCAGTGGCCAGACTACATAAATAATTCCCACAAGTGATTGGGAATGAAATATTTTTTACCTTTTTTAAGGCGTATAATGTGTGCACCTCCATCATTTGCCTACAATATTCCAAGAGAATTATCTTGTTCCCACAATGTTTGGGCGACAAGTAAGGTTTTTCGGAGAAGCCGGTTACCCTTATGTATGTATGCTACTAGAATTGTATGTAATAATGACTATAACTTCTTACCAGATCCATTGCCTCCTTGGAGAGGTGGTATCCTGCATCCCGGGTAGGTGTGACTAGGTTGTAATAGATGAAGGCGTCGTTTACCTGGTAGGAACTAGTGAAACTAGCCTCCCATTGAATCTATGGGAAATAATCCCATGGAGCCTTCTGACCTGGGCTGATCCCGAGTATGCCTGATGTGAGTAACCCATTGGTGGTGGGTCGTTGTTATGCTAAAGCCCAGAGAACATAGGAGGTCATATGAAACTTGTGCTTTTGGGCCACCTGTAGGAACTGATAATCTACATGTTTGGAAATTATGACAGCCCAATTAAAGTACTCCCCACTGGTGGTTATGCCAAGTAGGAAGTAGTACATCCACCCTAAGAATTCCCAGGCATGGGGTTGCCTGAAGACTCGGCATAGCGCTATCATCCCCATTTGGATACTTTCTTTAAATTCAGACTGGGGGATTTCTAATTTCATCTTCTTGGGGTCCCTCTTTGGAGTCTTGAGCCAGTGATTGTTCATGCATTGCCAGGCTGCGACCTCCAGTTGCTGAAATTGTGCTAATGCATCGGCTCTGGTAACGACAGTTGGGCTATCAAATTGAGGAATCCCCAACCCCACCCAAAAGGTTGTGGCATTGAGAGACACCATGGGGGTGAGATATCCGATCGGGACTAGGGCTGTGAGAATAATTGCTCAGAAAGGAGAGTTTTAATGTGCTGCAAGTGTGAGGATGAGTTTCGATGCCTTCACCAAGCACGGGAAACAAGCAGCCTTTAGAATCCTAGAATCCCCGACACTGGTCACCAATGGATCCCCAGACTATCTCTGGATGTACATTATTTTAACCAGGGCCTACATCTCAGGCCATGTTCCGACGCTGGTGTCAGTAATCAATTAAACTTGGGACTCAATCTTTGATTCCATAATAACACTGTCCTTCACATAATTCATGCTGAGCGCCAATTTTTCTAAGGCCTTATCTATTTTAGATTTGATGGCTGCCCTGGTGACCACCATGGAAGGAAGTTCTGGACTCCTGGGTGGTTAAGATGTGGAAGCCTCAGACATGATGAAGGTATGTTTCTTTAAAAACCTGCAAGGCAAGATGACCGTCAGAATTCATAGATAAAAAATATTCTAGGATACAGGAAATTACCACCGAGGCATGCCCCTTTTTCTTGAAAAGTTAGTTTAGGTCAAAAATCCCAAAAAGTATATATATGTAATGCAAACTTGGAGGATTAACCACTATTCGGGCCTGGGGGATTCAACATACTTAATAAAAGTAAGGTGTGGGCTTGTGGAGACGAAGGACTCGGGGTCCAGAAAACTAACCGTTGGAGGATGTGCACAAAAAGTGGTCTATCAGGCCCATGTGGGCGTCGTGTGGCAATGCAATAAATGGGGAGTTATAGTGATGGTGGAACCAACTATCTGAACACGCAAAAAGTGAAGGCCACTTGGACAGTCTTCAATGTATACGTGGGACATAAATTAAACATTTAAGGCTGGTTTATGGAGGAGAGACAAAACCACCTAGTTCAAACTAGTTGAGAGCTGAGTTTCAACCAGGCGGTATTTTGCCTAGAATGAGCTCGCAAATTTGTGAACAGAAAAATAGATGGAGCAAGATGAGCTTGACACAAGACCATATCAATATACACAAAATGTACAATAAACATAGTAGAGCTGAAAGATATATACAGGGAAAGCGGAAGGATATACACTAAATACATCAATATTTACAATAGAACAGAATGTGGAGCGCTACCCTAAGACAAAGCTGAAATGTACAAACATATATATTATCTACATTATCCTACACCTACACAGAGGGTAGACAACCCTCTGGCAGAGCTAACCCCCCAACGGGTGGCAGACCAGATGATGAAATGAAAAAACAAAATGAAAACACAAGGCGAAAACACAAACCAAACAAAATGAAAAGCAGGAAAACGAAGGAGAGAAAACAGGGAAACCAACCTGAAAACTAGAGAAAGGTTAGGGAGGAAAAGGTAGCATAAACAATCTGCAATAGCTTCCACCGCCAAATGATCACCACTCAAAACTAGAAACCAACCGCAATTGCTCAGAACAACTCGCAATAATTCATGCTTAACTTCGCTCAAATCGCTCTGAAATTGCTCAAGTGTTTTAATCATGGTAATTGTGAAAATGATAGGTGATTTATATTTATACCTGAGGTAAAAGAAAGTTACCTTTCCTTCTGCAAACTCTAGAACAATCAGACCTCTGGAATTCAGGCTCAAGGATTCTGCGCGACCATGTCGTCTTATAAAAAGAAGACATCGTGGCAGAGAATCCCGGAACCTGGGGTCCAGCTCCTAGGCAAGGAATGACCAACTCCAGGACTGGGTCCCAAAGACATGAGAGACAAAAACAAAATGAAAAACCAACACCGTCGAAAAGAAAACCCAGGGAAGGAAAACAATGAAACAAAGGAAAAAAAAATAAGGCAAGAGCCAGAAGTAGAAAACAAAAAAAAAGTGGGACCCAACATTTTGCACATAAAATGTAGGGACAGTGATGCAGGGCATAACAAATGGCAAATTTTTGGGATGAATTCCTTATCATATTTGAGAACTAAAGAATCTCTAGTTAGCAAAACTGGAACAAATCATTACTCGAAGTATCTTACTTGTAAAGAGCAACATGTTTGAGAAAATTTGGCCATACGCGATTTAGTCCTTGATCCTTTCATCCGTGGTGAAGTGTGTGCTTTGGGAGGGAATCAATCCGATGACCTTTGGGAAAAGTAGAGAGGAGGCACTAAGTATATCAAATCCCAAAGCCATCAAATTTTCTTGTTTCTCCCGGAGACCAGAGTTTCATCCCATTTTTCTTTTCTTGTTATTTTGTACGTTTCTGGGTGGGAAGGCGGTACTTCTTTTACCATTAGGCTTAAGCTTAGCTAAATGTAATGGCGGTACTTATTTCTCTCTTCTTCCCACCTTAATATGAAAAATGGGGGAGGAAAACTCCAGACCCAAAAAGAATCTTTAAAATTTTAGACTTGGGTTAGTCAACTAGTGCAACTGATCTACCCTCGATGTGTCCAATTACTTGTTCCTTAATTTCTCATTTCACTAACTACCAGATTTCCATGCATAAATCCGATGAAGACTACTCATAATGTACTACCAAACTTGAAAATAACTCTGGATACTAGACCGATTTCATCATGCTTAACAATAGATTCCTAAGTTCACCGTTGCGCTAAAGACAATATCCCAGAGACTAGATGTTATGCGAAGCATACTAGTCTTCACAAGAAAGTGAGAAAAACACTAGAACCCAAAAAGAAGACAAGAAAACAAAAGAAAAAGAAAAGACAAAGAAAAAGGGCAGTCCTAGAGACCCATAGCAAGAATATTTACAAGGCAAGGCACCTCCCAACGAGGCACTAGAGAAGAAATATTTACAAGCAAGAGAAACTTTACACAAAATACAACTTTGGGCAAACCAATCTCATTTGAAGTAATGTTTGAGAAACTGTCCATTGATAGGAAAGGGGATAGGTTCTCCAGTCATGGTGTTGAGGTGATAGGTATTCTCCTTGCAGATCTCTAAGATTAAGTATGGTCCAAGACAGAGCCATTAAAACTTGGTGTGCTTTCCTTTCTTTCCCCGGGCCTTATCCCACAACAGGACTAAGTCCAAAATCTGAAAGGCCTTGTATTGGGCTCTACGGTCAAACCATCATTTTACCACTACTTGATGATGTGCAAAATGTTCAAGGGCTACGTCTTGTTGTTATTCCATGTGCACAAGATTCAGGAGTCAAACTTCCACAATGTTATCTCGGTTGCCAAAATCCTGCATAAACTGTAAAACTGGGATCTGTAATTTTATTGGGAATACTGGGCTTTGGCCATAAACCAGGTGGAACAAAGATGTTCCTAGGGAGGCCTTAATTTGAATGTGATCTTCCTAGAGGGAGAATCTCAGCTTTTGGTACCAATCCTGGGGATTCTATTCTAGCAGGTGTTTGATCACTTCAAGTAGATTTTTATTCGTTGATTCAGCAATGTCGTTCCCCTGGGGTAATAGTTGCTAGAGAACTTTAGGGCCCGTTTGGTTGAGGGGTGGAATTGGAATTGAAGGGGAATTGGTATTTCCGAATTCCCAAAATGTTCAATTCCCTGTTTGGTTCCAAAATTAAAAATTGGAATAGGGTTATGCGAATTCTAATTTTGGGCCTTTTTGAGCATTCCACAATTCCCCCTCAGG
>MU228138.1:2206689-2223505 GCA_018584345.1 Thuja plicata
AGGTGAACCAAACAGGACAGCCATATTCTAGAATTCATTTTGAGAATAGCACAAACCTAGAATGGATTCAATTCTAGAATTGGCAATTCCAGCATGCACAAATTCCGCCAACCAAACGGGCCCTTAGAGTAATCTTCCAGTAATAGGTCCATTCAAGTAGTTGTGCCAAAGAAAATGTCGGACCATTATCACATACTATAACAAAGGACATTCAGAATCTTCTGATGATGTTTTCTTCTAGGAATCTGATAACTACATCTATAGTGTTGTTTTTTCAAGGTATGGCTTCAGACCACCAGGTGTAGTAATCAGTTGCAGTCAAGATGTACCAGTGGTTGGCAGACGAGTTGGGGTTGATTTCCTTGATAAATTCAAATACCCATTGGGCAAAAGGCCTAGCCTTGAAGATTGGTTGTAGAGGCATAGCTGGGTTATGCTCACCATGTGCCACAGTTTGGCAAGTATGGCACCTTCAAACGTGAGTAAAAACATCTTTGAATATGTAGGGCCAATAATATCTAGCCAGAAGGATTTGATGGGTGGTGGCATCAGCTAATCCATGCCTGGTCCCAAACTTCCCATGGAATTCTTCAATCATTTTCATAGCTTGGTCCCTATCGATGCACCGAAGATACACTCCCTCGTAATTTCTGTGATAAAGCACAGAGTTTTTGATCATGAAGTGGGCACTTCTCATCCATAGGGTGTGACATTTATTGGGAGGTAATCCCTCTGGGCATCGATTGTTTAACAATAATTACACTAGATCGGTGTACTACAGGTCTCGAGTGATAGACTCCACTAGGTATGTTCGGCATTCTATATGGGGAGTCCCTTCAGCCATTGCTCGACTTAGTCCCTGGCCTCGGACTATCTTCATGGGATGCATTTATAAGTTGTATTCCTAGAGGATGGCCATCCATTTCCCTCATCTCTCACCCAATTCACTCTGCATCAGCAGAGATTTCATATCCTGGTCTAGGATGATAGAATGCACCTTGCTCCGGAGGATATAATGCTAAAATTTCTTCACGGCGTGAACAAGAGAAAAGGCCTACTTTTCCAATGGTGAATACTAGATTTCAGCATTCTTAAAGGGGGATCTCATGAAAGCTACCAGTCATTCTTCCCCTTCAACCTTTTGGGTCAATACTACCTCATTAGAATGCGGTGAAGCGAAGGAGTAAATATAAAATGAGAGGGAGTAGTCTGGGCTGGCCAGGACGGGTGCCTCTGTTATCATTTGTTTAATTTGGGTGAATACCCACTTTGCTTTAGGACTCCACTCAATTTTGGTATCCTTTTTCATCATTTTTTTGAGTGGCTTGACTATCTCGATGAATCCAGTGATCAATCGCCAGACAAAGTTGATCTTTCAAAAGAAAGATCGCATCTCTTTCTTTCTACTGGGCATTTGCAAGTTCAGCACTGCTTCCACTCTCTCAGGGTCAATAGAGATACCCTTCTTGGATATAATGTGCCCTAAAATTCCCTTCAGTGACCTCGAATATGCACTTCTTAGGGTTGAGGGATATTCTGTATTGGTGACATCTCTCAAATATCTGGGTGAGGTGGGCGGCATGGTCACGCCTGTCTCGAGAAAAGACAGTCAAATCATCAATTTAGATGATTATGCACTGATTCACAAGGCCCTCAAACACAATGTCCATAGCCTTTTGAAATGTGTCCCTTGCATTAATCAAGCCAAATGGCATCCTCTGGTATGTAAACATTCCCCACTTAGTGGTGAACACCATTTTATCCCTATCTTCATATTTAACCATGACCTGGTTGTATCTGGAGTACCCGTCCAAGAAAGACATCATTTGTGACCCATTTACTATCTGTAACACCTCATCCAATGAGGCGAGAGGGTGATAATCCTTCTTAGAGGCTCTATTGAAATTTTAGAAATCCACGCAAAGGTGAATTTCATCTCTCTTCTTTCTAATAGGGACCAAATTGGCAACCCACGTAGCATGCTAGATTGGAAAGATTATCCAAGCTGACAATAGTTTTTCCACCTCCTGATGAATCAGAGGCTCGATTAGTTGGTTGACTGGTCATTGTTTTTTCTGAAAAGGCTTAGCGTCAAGTTTTAGGGGGATGGTATGAGTCATAATAGATGTGTCATATGTTTTCAAATCTTCATACCCCCATGCGATCACATCTACGTATTCTCAGAAAACTGCGAGAATCTTTTCTTTGTCCTCAGGGGAGCAAGAAGTACCAATGTGTATCATCTTTTCTTCACTAGGCTGGCCGATGTTTACTTTTTTGAATTTTCCTCCCTTAGAGGAGGATGATATCTTTTCTCGACCCCGAGGGTCTAAATCAAAGATATTTTCAAGCACAACCATCCCCTTTGGGATGGTGTTGGTAGGCAGGTCCATGATCCCATCATCTTCATCACCCTACCCAGTATCATCATGGTCTCGGTCTTCTACTATCTGGTCCTTGAAGACACCCATGTTGGCCATGAAGGCTAGGATATGTTGATCATCTTCAAAAACCTAAAAGTGTGTGACATTATCTAGAATGGATGGGGTGGGATTCATCTCCATGGAAAATCTCTAGAGTCATTAGCTGGCCATGGGCTCGAGTGTACTGGCAGAAATATCAAGGGTATCCGGGACATAATTTCATCACTGGGGAATAAGATCGATACCGAAGGCATCAAAATATTCAATAAGGCTCCATGTGTGATTGCAGTATGCATCCAATCTTTTATCATGACATGTGTACTGACTCCGAACTTGTTTGACAATCAACTCTGAATCACCCAAAGCCCGGAGGTGGGTGATTCCTTTCCTCAATGCACATAGGAGTCCAAGGACCAAAGCCTCATACTTTGTAACATTTTTTGTGCATTTGAACTGCAGCCTGTAGGATGTGAGGAAGGATTTTCCTTGTGGGTTGATTACTTCTACTCCTACCCCACAGCCTTGTTTGGACCGACACCCATCAAACTTAAGGGTCCACAAGTCATCATTTATAGTCTGGAGCTGGGGAGATAGAGAAACTTTTGGATTATCGTTGGGAGACTTGGGAGGAGATTCCTCCCACACTTGTAGTGCATGGGTGAGGTTTTCCTCTGGAGTAGTCTGGGATTGAGATCTCTGGGGAAATGGTACTGAAGAAGTACTTCTGGTAAGAATATCAGGTTGCTAGGAATCAGCTGTATGTTCTTTATTCTGGAAGACGTCAATATGCCGGGTAGTGACAGAAAGGAAAGGCTCACATTATAGCTTTAGATGTTTCTGATAATATACCCAGCACCAAGTGTTAGATAAGAGTGTAGTGGGGGTCGCCGTGGCACCTTGACAATTGACTTCAACCTCAGTTTTTCTTCTAAGTCTTGGATTCTCTACAAGACTATGGGGTCCTCCCTGGGGGTGAAATTGAACGTCAAAATTTCAAGGGGATGGTACACCCCCAGGGAAGTCTTAGAGAATAGGACCTCGTTGACCTTCCCAATTTTGGTAAGGGCCCACTTCATTTGGGGTTCACTTTCAACCTAGATTTTGTTTTATTATTCTTCCCAGGGGAGCCATAAGTGGGAGAAGTCAGTCAAAAAGTATCCATTCAATGATTTAGACCAGTTCTGACTTAATAACATCCTGTAAGTTTCTGGGATGTCCACCACTTGAATATCTATTATGCTAGCTATTCTGGGGTCCTAGATGAGTTGTATCTAGACATTTTTTAGTTCCCCCACCATCTTCACAATATTTTTATCCAATTGAGTCACTACGCCATTAGATGGGGTGGGTCAGAATCTGAGTTTTTAGCAGATGGATAGGGGCATAATGTTGCCCGAAGCCCCATAATCTACTAGGTAGTTGTGTATGTTTTTTCCTTGTATGTTCAGGCCTAGTAGGAATGGAGGATCTTTAGTATTTCCCTAGAAGACAGCCACGTTGGCATCCTCAAAAGAGACAGTCTTGGGTGGGCGACCAACGACTTCCAGGTTTCCCAAGAGGTTTAGAAGAGACCTCTTATGCTTGGGGCAATTTAGAAAAACCTCCATCAAAGTCATGGAGGTGGTGGTTTGTTCTAACGACCTTTTGATGTCAAATCTTCCTCCCATAAATTGGTGGCTTCCCTCGGCTGGGTCTTTTTCTTGGTTAGAGCTAGAACCTTTTGGAGGGACAGACTGGTCGGTTATATTATCCCGATGAGGAGTGTCCTTAGGAGGTGTTGGTGTGTAAATTGGTCCTTTACCAGCCTGGCTCTGAGTGTTGTAAGGAGCCTGTGGGTTGGTAAAGGCATTGGCCTCAAAGGCCAGAATTGATTCATCAAAGAATCCCTGCAGTTTGGATTCTTCTTCATCTTCCCTGAAGGATCCAAAGAAGATGGTCTCACAGGTGAAGACACCGTGAGTTGGTTCTTGCATAGGAGGCTCTAGGGGAGCATGGTCAAATGTTTGTTGTCTATCTAGCTGGGAGATCATGATGACCTTCTCCAGCGTGGCATAGTTCACCTTGTTGTGGGAGCCTATATCATGCAATCTACACCAATTGGTCATGGGCTGGAAGTCTGCAACCTGTGTGAAATGGGATGGTCCAACACCACTTTGATTAAAATTTTGGTTCGGAGGTGGACCTCCAGTGTTCATGTTATTTTTCCATTATTGTTGGTTGGGCCGAGGCCCATTGTTGAAGTTTCTTCCTCTGGCATTATTGTTTCATTTTCCAGAGAAAATATTCTCTCTTTGGGGATTAGAGTTCTGGGGTGCATAAGATCCCGCTTTTAGTTGACCCATGTCCATAGTCAGGGTGGACAACATTCGCTGGAGGGACTCAACCTCGGTAGTCAGCTGAGTGTTTGTGTCACAATGTGATGGCTATTGTTTTTGGTTTCATGGGAAAGCAACAGTATTTACCAGAGTCAAGGGCGGCAATCCTCTAGCCGTGGGCGACTGGAAGAAAGGCACTCCAGATGATTGTGTCTATTATGTTGTTGGTTCGGCTGGTTCCAAGGAAATAATTTAAGGCCCAGTATTGCCTGAGTCTATGATGTATAAACATATCAGGCCTGTTGATCTATCGATAGTGGTAGGGGATTCATTTCCATCATGGGGGTGCCTATTGCCAAATTGGGGTGATACCCCCCAGCATACGTAGTTCCACCAGGGAACATGTTGAAAGGCGTACTCTACCCAATCCTACCCGGGGACTTGTTGAGGCCACAGGAGAGTTCTAAGGCTAGGTTGTAAACTTTTTCCAAAGTATCTCGGTCGCCCAGGGCAGTTGTTCTCCAGAGGAGAGTGGCAACAAAAGGGTCCATCACGTTGAGGTAGGTCTGTATGGTTACTTCTATAGATGGGATAAAAGGGGTCGTGCACCACTTCAGGACCTTTTGGAACTAGTGATTAAATGCTATAAGGGGTTCATTGGGTTCCTTTCTAATAGAGATGAACTAGCTGTGGGGCCAAGCTAGGTCCACGTGCATGCAGAAGGTAGCCAAAAAGCCATCCTCCATATATTTCCAATTGTTGATGGAGTTGGCAGGAAGGTAAAGGTTCCAGTTCAATTTGCCCTATCCCAGGGATAGAGGAAACATCTAGGTCACAACAACTTTATGTTGGATCCGGTGTCGATTCATGGCATCTTTGTATGCCTGCAAGTGTTCCTCTATATTTTGTGAGCCTAGGTGCTCATATCATGGGTAAATCTTTTCCGGGTGCGAGGGTAAATCATTGGTTGCACCCAAAAAATTTCCCATGGGGGACCCAGTATTACCAAAATATGTAGCCATTGGAAGAACTAAATTTTGAGCAAGTTGGGTGCTGGTTCTCGAGATCGTCTAGGGAGTTTGGATACTCTGTGGTATGTTGGACCCCTAGATAATAGTGGCTAGTGTGGTTTTTGGGGTGCATTTCTTTCGAGCAACAGGCATGAGTTCAACAAAACTTCTGGGGTTTAGGGGATGATCTAAGGTTCCTTTCAAATCTCACTGGGGAGAAAGACCCAATCCCATTGAATGCTTGATTCCTAAAACTATGGCTTGGGGAACTCTCGAGAGGTGTAAAATCAGAATCTTGAGAGGGGGACGAGTTCATGCCCTCCTTCAAGTGCCAGATTTTGTTGATGGGACTTTGGTGACCGGGTCTATCAATAGGTGTAAGTTGTCACTGGGTACCAGCCAAATTCACCTCTAAAGGTTGTCTGGGGAAATGAGATTCCCCGGGCCTCCAAGCACGTAAGAGTCAGGTCTCGATGGTGCAGGGCTCGGTTGGGAGATGTGACTATTTTTTAGGGGGATAGCTGGTTATCTTCAACTCATTCTCTCTTGGGATTCAAGCAAGTAGGATTTCCTACAAGCACACATTCACTTAACCAAATACAATTCAAAAGAGATACTATGGAGTTAGAAACATTTTCATCTACCTATAGTTATTTTTAAATGTTCAAGACATCAACAATGCTCTAATATACTACACTAAATACCGAAGAAACATACAACCATCAGTTTATATTTTACCAATAGAAAAGGAAAGGAGGTCGTTAATCTACTTTAAGTATCATAGAAAAAGACATCGAGAACATTAAGCATAAAATACCGTCAACCCAGAAGACAGAATGCCAACAACTTCATTGAGAGAATTACAGCTTCTTCATTAACATTTCTTCCAGCAAGCACTGGTGCGTGGTACAATGGGGGCTCCAAGGGAGTATCTAACTACTGAAAAACTAAAAGACTGTGGAGCATTGAGCTCTACAACTAGGAACTGAGAAAACCAGATTGATATTAAGTGTGGCCTACAAAAGTCATCAATTTCGCTGACCCTTGGAATGAGGCTAGACTTACTATTTATACACATCTTTCTATCTAACGCTAACCCTAACTTATTTTACAATTTATAATAAAATATATTATCTAGTGGCCAGTACTACCTGTACCATGCTGCAAAAGACCTCGAGATGGAGAAGGTCTGACATGTTAGAAGAATGAGACAAGAAAGATGGAGTGGAAGAATCGGCCTCAAGAAGAGAGCTAGGAAGGAGAAGGAAGAAATCTGATCCCTGAGGTATCGAGGCTACATGCCTCATAAATGGGAGGGCAGCACCCTGTCTCTGATGTGCCAGGTGTAACATTGAAGCGGTGCCTTGGGAAGACCATCTGTCAAAAGACCCCCCCATTGAGCTGATGTATCTTATTGTGGTTACCCACATTTTGACATGCTTAATTAACTACCTTGAAAGTGACCGGTCAGCCTTGCGGACCGGGACACAGATCAATTTAAAGAATACAAAATGTAAGATCTAGAATTCCAGGATCTAGGAATTTGCATTATGAAAGAATAAAGAATACAAAACACTTAGGTTTTCTTTGACCCCCAGAGAATATTTATTTTTTCTTACTATCATTGAAAGTCTGGAGGAAGCGAGAGATCCCATCTTCATCAATGTCTTTAAGGCCAGCCCGCTGGTACTTGGCCACCTCAATCTGTTCTCCTAGTTCAAGAACATTTCCTTTATATTTATCTGCCATCTTTGCCGCATCATGGCCACTAACCACCATGCGAGTTATTTGTGTCATTTTGGTTCCATCTATCCCCTCCGGGGATTGATATCTTGATTCCATTAATTCATTAAATTTACCCAAAACATACTCTTCCGGCGTGCATGTGTTAGTGCTGAATGGATTAGCTCCAGAGATCTTTATAACAAAAGACTTGTATAAATTAAAAGAATACTAGACTGCATTAACCTTATCATGAAGAGTCCCTACCAATTGCTTGAGTACCCCCAATGTGAGGTCAAGTCTGGAGAGCTGGGTCTTCACAAAATCAAATGATTCCTCTCCTAAGATTTTGGACTCAGAGACAATCTCCTCCCTGAGGTCGATGAGTTCTTCTAACTCAACTTTCCATGCTTCATAATTCTCAATATCCCCCTCCCATATGCTAATGGTGGTTTCGGCCTCATGTAAGATATGATAGGCCACATATAAATCTGGGATGGTGGACACTAGGAAACATCAGACATTCCCCAACTGCAAGGCAACCCATTCATCAACCGCTTGGGCCTTCTTCTTCATTTTCTATAGTGAGTCTATATCACTTTGCGATAGTGATGCATCAGACGTAGAGGCCTCCAAAGGAATAACGTTGATAGGCCAGACCAACTCAGTAAGCAACCCCATGAGGTTTTCATTATTCTCCTTTTCTTCCCTTAACCTTTGAGCTTCTTTTTCGTAGCGAGCCTCTACTGCCTTCGCTGCTTCTTTTAACAGGTCTACTTCACCCTACTTTCCTCTCTTCCCTAGTGACACCTATATGATATTATAATCTTTGGCCTCAGTCATTTCTTCGTCTGTGTCTAGGGAAGGTGTCACTATTACTATGACTGTTTCTCTGCCAGCTCAATTTGAAGAATGTGAACCATCCAGGCTTTCTTAGCTTTCGATGGGTTTTGTGCTTGAGCCATCATCTCTGCCAAGGAAAGATGGGCTATGTGTGTTGGTGGGGCCTTTCTCTTTTGAGTTTCCATTAACCATTGTGGTGGTAGGGGTGGCTTGGTAGCCAAAATTTTCTCCTACAACTTCTCCCCAATATCCTATTATGCCCCTTCAATAGTGTGAGTCTCACCCAGATCCTTCCCTGTATCTTCTGACTCATCGACGACATTTCCTCCAGTGATACTGGTGTCTTTTTCCCCACCAACTGTATCTTTAGCAATGTTTGGGTCCTCATTGGTTGCCCCAGGGTTTTCCTCTTCTTCCTGTTGTTGCCCTTCCTCAACCTCTGTGGCTGGGATGTCCTCCTCTATTGATGCATCCTTTGGTAGTGGGGGAGGTAACAGGCAAAGATTCAATGTTTGAGCTATAGTGATCACCTCTCCAAATGTTATCCTCAGGAGTGGCATCTAGAACATGGCGATTGGGGTCACAGTTGTTCCTGTAGCTCCAATTTCCCCAACCGATGCCACTTGTTCACTTTACTTTTGTTTCCCTGAAACTCCCAAATCCTGTATTTTTTGGGACTTCTGATGAAATCACCTATTTTGTCTCCATTTTTTCTTCTATCTATTTCTCCTGCTCCTGTGTAGGTTCCTATTCTGGAGCTTCCTCCTGCTCTGGGATTTCAGCCTCCGGCTGTACAATGTCTCCCTGCAAGTTCTTAAACTCATCAGTTCTGAAAACATCATCAAATTATTCTTGGGGGGTAGTATTTTTAGGGATGTGGGCATGTTTTGGTTCCCTCTTCATCTCTGAGGAGTTGGAAGAAAGGATTTCAACATGTGGGATCTGGGGCATCCCCAGCTCTGGTTCTGCCTTTGGCTTTGGGTTAAGCCTTTTCTTCCACCTGGTCACCAAAGGTGGCCCCACATCCCTTAAGGTTTCCCGCTCTTCCCTCAGATCTACACTTGTTGCCTTGACCATTAAGGTTGCTAATGATGGGGAAGAGGGAGGATGGATAGATCCGGTCATGAGCACTAGAGTAGCCAATCGCATGATTAATTTCTCCCTCATCTATTGGGAGGCCGCTATAGATTGTTTCAATTTTTCTTTTATGGAGGTATCCTATAGAGTTGGAGTTTCCACTATTCTTTTTCCCCTATCCTCTCCTTGTGCATAGGTTCTAGCCCCAGAAAAGGTTCCGGCCCTGGAATTCAGCCTTGGTACTATCGGGCTAGCCCTGCGAGTACTCCGGGGGCATACTATCTTGAAATATTCATGGCTGTGCTCGACCATGTTGTGAGTAAATTCCTCAATGGTGGGCCCCTCCTGGGCATTCCAGTCCACCGATGGGAGGGCCAACTTTTCAATCCCCTTTGCCTTGTATTGGGGATCTATTGTGGGTCCGGCGTCTGAGAAGTCATCCAAAAATTTCTAGACCTTCAACCTTTACATCATCCCCGTAGCCATCTAGACATAATGTCGGATCTACAATTTGACATCATGCTGGCAGTCTTCCCAGAAATCCTCCATGTGATGTTGGTGGGGCTCCGATGCCCAGGGAAGTGCCAATGCCATTTTTCCCAGCAGATCAAAGCTCTTCCGTGCTAGTTAGAATTCTGCCAAGTTTAGGCTCTTAAGTTCATTGTTTGCCTCTTTAGCAGTGGCCAGGCTGCATGAATAATTCCCACAAGTGATTGAGAATGGAATATTTGTTACCTTCTTTAAGGCATATAATGCATGCACCTCCATCATTTTCCTGCAATATTCCAAGAGAATTATCTTGTTCCCACAAGATTTGGGCAACAAGTAAGGTTTCTGAGAGAAGTCGGTTACCCTTATGTATGTATGCTACTGGAATTGTATGTAATAATGGCCATAAATTTTGACCAGATCCATTGCCTCCTTGGAGAGGCGGTATCCTGCATCCCGGGTAGGTGTGAGCAGGTTGTAATAGATGAAGGCATCGTTTACCTGACAGAAATTGGGGAAACTAGCCTCCCACTAAATCTATGGGAAATAATCCCAGGGAGCCTTTTGACCTAGGCTGATCCCAAGTACACCTAATGTCAGTAACCCATTGGTGGCAGGTCATTGTTGCGCTAAAGCCCAGAGAACATAGGCGGTCATATAAAACTTATGCTTTTGGGCCACCTGTAGGAACTGAGAATCTACATGGTTGGAAATTATGGCAACCCAATCAAAGTACTCCCCACCTGTGATGATGCCAAGTAGGAAGTAGTACATCCACCCTGAGAATTCTCAAGCATAGGGTTGCCCAAAGACCCAGCATAGTGCTATCATCCCCATTTGGATACTTTCTTTAAATTTAGACTGGGGGATTTCTAATTTCATCTTCTTGGGGTCCCTCTTTGGATTCTTGAGCCAGTGATTATTCATGTATTGCCAGGCTGTGACCTCCAGCTACTGAAATTGTGCTAATGCATTAGCTCTGGTAATGACAATTGGGCTATCAAACTAAGGAATCCCCAACCCCACCCAAAAAGTTACGGTGTCGAGAGACACTATGGGGGGTGGGATATCCAGTCGGGACCAGGGCTGCGAGCATAATGGCCTGGACGGGAGAGTTTTAATGTGCTGCAAGTGTGAGGATGAGTTTCGGTGCATGCACCGAGCACGAGAAACAACCAGCATTAAAAATCCTGGAATCCCTGACACTGATCGCCAATGGATCCCCAAACTGTCTCTAGATGTATATTATTTTAATTAGGGCCTACATCTTAGGCCACGTTCTGATGCTGGTGTCGGTAATCAATTAAACTTGGGACTCAATCTTTGATTCCATAATAACACTGTCGTTCATGTACTTCATGCTTAGAGGCAATTTTTCTAAGGCCTTCTCTATTTTAGATCTGATGGCTGCCCTGGTGATCGTCGTGGAAGGAAGTTTCAGACTCCCGGGTGGTGAAGATGCGGAAGCCTCTGACATGATGAAGGTATGTTTCTTTAAAAACCTGCAAGGAAAGACAATCATTAGAATTTATAGATAAACAATATTCTGGGATCCAGGAGCTTACCACCCAGGCGTGCCCCTTTTCTTGAAAAGTTAGTTTAGGTCAAAAATCCTAAAAAGTATATATATGTAATGCAAATTTGGAGGATTAACCACTATTCGGGCCTAGGGGATTCAACATACTTAACAAAAGTAAGGTGTGGTGTGTGGAGCTAAAAGACCTAGGGTCCAGAAAACTAATCATTGGAGGATGTGCGTGAAAAGTGGTCTGTCAGGCCCACGTGGGCGTCGCGTGGCAATGCAATAAATGGGGAGTTATGGTGACAGTGACACCAACTGTCCAAATGTGCAAAAAGAGAAGGCCACTTGGACAGTCTTCAATGTATATGTGGGACATAAATGGAAGATTTAAGGTTGGTTTATGGAGGAGAGAGAAAACCACCTGGTTGAAACTGGCCGAGAGCCGAGTTTCAACCAGGCGGTATTCTGCCCAGAACGAGCTCACAAATTTTTGAATATAAAAATAGATGGAGAATGATGAGCTCAATGTGAGACTAGATGAATATACATGAAATATACACTAAACACAGTAGAGCCAAAAGATATATATAGGGAAAGTGGAAGGATATACACTAAATACATCAATATTTACAGTAGAATAGAACGCGGAGCGCTACGCTAAGACAAAGCTGAAATGTACAAACATATACATTATTCTACACCTGCACAGAGGGAGGACAACCCTCTAGTAGATCTAACCCACCAACGGGTGCCAGAGCAGATGAAGAAATGCAAAAACAAAATGAAAACACTAGGCAAAAACACAAACCAAACAAAATGAAAAGTAGGAAAATGAAGGAGAGAAAATAGGGAAACCAACCTGAAAACCATAGAAAGGTAAGGGAGGAAAAGATAGTGTGAATTCTCCACAATAGCTTCCACCTACAAATCATCACCTCTCAATACCAGAAACCAACCGCAATTGCTCAAAACAACTTGCAATAATTCGCACTTAACTTCGCTCAAATCGCTATGAAATTGCTCAAGTGTTTTAATTGCGATAATTGTGAAAATGATAGGTGATTTCTATTTATACCTAAGGTAAAATCAAGTTACCTTTCCTTCTACAAACTTTAACACAAGCAGACCTCCGGACTCTGGGCCCAAGGATTCTGCGCGACCATGCCTTCT
The DNA here is from genome assembly GCA_018584345.1 of Thuja plicata. Taxonomy (NCBI): domain Eukaryota; kingdom Viridiplantae; phylum Streptophyta; class Pinopsida; order Cupressales; family Cupressaceae; genus Thuja; species Thuja plicata. Next base: position 2,219,261 of record MU228138.1, read on the forward strand.
TATGAAAGTAAGACATCGTGGCAGAGAATCCCGGAGCCCGGGGTCCGGCTCCTAGACAAGGAATGACCAACTCCAGGACTAGGTCCTAGAGACACGAGAGACAAAAAAAAAAATCAAAACCAACACTGCAGGAAAGAAAACCCGAGGAAGGAAAAGAAAGAAACAAAGGCAAAAAAAATAAGGCAAGAGCCAGAAGCTGAAAACAAAAAAAAAGGGGCACCCAACATTTTGCACACAAAATGTAGGGATGGGGATGCAGGGCATAACAGCTAGATTTTTGTAGGATCTATGAGCCTAGGGTAGGTTACCTAGTTGTGTAGTAGGTGGTGGCTTGCAATAAGTGTCAGGGCCCACAAGTGGCTGCTAGGATAACTTATTGTAAGTGATTTTAACAACTGATAAAATAATGATTAATTAGGGTTTTAAAATGAACTAATAAGATATGTTTCCTCACCCATTCTTGAGCACTATTATAGGCTAAGATGGAGTATGAGATGATTCTTTTCACCTTGAGGGGTGTGTGTCTAGCATAGTTAGTGACTTTTTCTATTTAAGAGGTCATTGATACCATGTATGGTCACTTGAGTGTCAGGGTCCAGTAAGACTACCAGGACAAAACTTAAGGGTAAGATGTATATGATGAAACCTTCCTATATACATCTTAGGTTATCCTACATGTGTTAGGTGCCTCTGGTATTTTGTAGATTCCTTATTGTATTTCAAAAATCTTCTAGGATCTTCCTATGCTTTTATGTATGATGTCTTTTATACTGTTGTTGTTTCCTTCTTGTTGTATACCTGTGTGAGTGGGAATGATATCATCTCCTTAGCACATGTTGGAAATAATGGAAAGTATATACTGAGAGGGGAGGGGTGAATCAGTATCTCTAAATTTTTTATCTCTTTTAACCTTTAACCTTCTTGTAATCAATTTTATTACCAACCATCTGTTCTATACTATCTTTGTGTAAGTTATATCAATTCATAAACTTAATAAACATGTAAACATTCATAGAAGCATTCATGAAATTTAATGACTCATAACACAAGATATGGTAATGTAGAAAACCCCTATTAAAAGGTAAAAACTATGGTGGGGATGATGGCCACAAATTCTTCACTATTTACAGATTGGAAGGGGTTGGTTAAGGCTTAAAATTTGATCACATCTAATGATCTACCCTATTAGGAGTATTATGTGGAGATTGGTTAAGGTCTACTCTATTAAGAGCTTTAACAACACTATTTAGTGTGCACTCGATTAAGAGATTTACAAAGAATTGTTAAATCCACCTTTCTTGAAAGGATTTCTTCTATTTTCTACACTTGTTAGAATGTAGAAAAAAATACTTAGTGAACTGAGGGTATGCAATATTCAATTGCTAATTACAGATCCATTAAAATCACATGTACAAAGTATCACCTAATGTTATTGATTAGTACCTCTGTTTCTCGGTAGCCTTGAATCTAGTTCTTGATAACCTAATTCATCTTTTGTTATTCTTGCTTGAAACTCTTAGTTTGATCCATAGATGTGCTCCTTGGCTACTCTCATCCTCACATCCATTATGAAAAGAATGATTAAACCTCTATTTATACAATAGATTAACCTATTTTAGTTTCATGTATTACAAATATAACTCTATGATCAAAGGTTTACAACTTGACCTTGATCTCCTAGTTTGCATATTTTTAGTCAGTTAGATTGATTAAAACAACTACAATTATATTTATCATCCCACAAGAAATGGTTTTAAATCAAATCAAAATTCTAAATATAAAACATAAGTGTTTTATTTGATGTGGAAGTTAGATCCACATTTCTCAGGATATAACTGACTTTCGGTGTCTGATGCTTGGGTTGCTCTGAAAGTCTTTCAGTATTCCTTTTGTGAACTGTCTATCAGGTTCCCTTGCTCTTTCAGGTTCCTCTCTTTTCTGCTCTATCGGTTTATATTGTAATCTGCTCATCGATTTATATTGTAATCTGCTCGACAGATTCCTCTTAATCATTTTCGGGTTACACTTTTGGTTTACATTATCGATGTTCCTTCTCTGCCAGGTTTGTCTTGATCTTATTACTTTCATTTTGAACTGAAACCTATCTTTCAGTGTGTTAGCACTGTGTTGAAATTTTTTTGAATCCCTTGGTCTTATACTTTTCCTGGGTTTTCCTATTTTCAAATCTTGTGTTTTACCGCTCAAAACAAGTCAATCACTTTTTGAAGTCATGTTTTAACCTTAGTCGCTTACTCGCATCGGTATTCTTGCAATGTTTTTAAGTTGTGCGAGTCATCGACGAGCTGTCAGTGAAGAGAATCGTGCAATCGTGAGCTGTTTGTGTCAAATTTTGGTCTGTGTGCGAGTGAGCGGGTTCATGTCTTAAAGTTGTAAATCACATAGTCGCGATGCTTTTTGGAAGTCAAGTGCTAAGTTGCGAGCGGGCGACAAGTAAAAACATTGTGTATCGCGCAATCGCGATGAGCCCATGTTAAGTTACCATGTGTCTGTGAGTGAGTGGGTCTTATGTTTGTAAAGGTTAATCGCGCAGTCACGATGCCTTATTGAAGTTAACTCAAAGGTCAGCGAGTCAGCGATGAGTTAAAGTTATGTCTATTGTGCAGTCGCTGAAAGATTTTGCTATCTACTTCATGCTCCACGACTGAGCGAGTATTGTTAAAACTCAAGCAGTCGCACAGTCCCTTCAGGATTTTGTATCAATGTTTTGAGTTGCGCGAGTGCGCGACGAGATCATGTCTTATAGATGTCGCTTACTCGCATAGGTTTAACTCATATTGTTTTTTGCAGCGCAAGTGCGCGACGAAGATGTAAAACAAGGATATGAAATTTGCATTGCCCAGTCGCACAAGTACTTTTCACGTTTCATGATAGTCCGCGACCGAGCGACTAAGAACCCATTTAACACCTCGCTCAGTTGCTGAAGCTTTGAGGTGATGAAAGGTCAGCTTGCGAGCATGTGACAAGCAGAGAAAGAATGATGTCGTGCACTCGCTAGTCAATGCAGATGATCAGAAAAGAGCTCTCGAGTGGGCGACAAGGGAAAAAGTGAGACACTCGCACACTCGCGGTCTATAATAAAATGAAGTTTCTGGGCTCGCGAATTTGCGACTGAGCTAAGAATAATGCATCGCTCACTCGCTCATTAGATGATAGCAGAAATAAAAGGACATCGAGTGAGCAATTGGACAGAGTGTGAGTTATAAAAGATGAATGTCACTCAATCGCCCAGTCAATGAAGACAAAAGGAAATTAGCTCGCAGGCATACGATGAGCCGGAGGGAGAAAAGCATCGCTCAGTCGCCCAAATAAAAAAGTGTATTTTAAAAGCTTGTGATTGTGCGATTAAGGAATAGATGAAAGAAAGGATACATTCTCGCTCAGTTGCCCAGATTCAGATAAAATAAAAGGTGAATTCGCGAGAGTGCGATGAGTAACAAAAGAAAAGAATCACTCACTCGCATGAAAAGAAAAGCCAAAGCATGACAGACAGTGAGTACGCGATAGACTTAAGATTGAGTCAAGAGCTAGGTCATCGCTCACTCGTGGGAGATAAAAAGCTGAGCAAGGATGGACGGTGAGTATGCGACTAGTTAGGTAACAAGGATGTGTCGCTCACTCGCAAAGTCATTTCTAAAAGTGAATAAAGTGCAATGTGTTGGCAAGTTTCAGGCTGACGAGTGCCAGATGAAAAAAAGCGTACACTCTCTCTTCCAGATAGGATGTACAGTGAAAGTTGATCGCAGCATTAATGACAGAATGAAATCTCTGTGACAGTTCAAGTGCAGAAATTCAGCTTTCAAGTTGACAAGACACAGTCCTTAATGGCTATAAGTGTAAATGATTGAGTTGGATTCTGTACAACTCTCATTTCTACATTCTGAGTTTTCTGCGAAGAGTAAGGAGCTTATTTGTTTGGAGCTTTGTTTCTGAGACAGTAAGATTCAAAAGAGAAGTAGGATGAGTCAAGCAATCGTTCCTACCACCTCACAAGGGTCTGAAAAGAAGAAGGAAGTCGCACCAAAGAAGTACACAGAAGAATTTGTAGAATTGCTGCCTGGGACTCTGAACACAAACAACACGGATTGGGAGGAATGGACAGACAAATGGTCTCAATGCAGAAATCCAGTAACCCCAGACTACTCCGGTATTTCTTTATTTCATTATTTCTGGAACAATAGGGTTAAACCAGTCCCAATTTGCAATCCATGGGATTTGAGTATGGCC
>MU228138.1:2236566-2251785 GCA_018584345.1 Thuja plicata
ACAATAATAAGTTAATCTACCGAGTAACAGCAGTATATATTAAAGACATCTAAGGGACTTGTGGATTTATTTTTGTGGTAACTGATTCACCCCTCCCCTCTTAGTTACTCCATCTATATTTCCAACAGATTATGCTCTTTTCCCTTTGGGAAAAGCAGAAACTCAAACGTGAAATAGAAGATTATTTTTTGATTTGAGGAAATGAACTTTGTTTGGAGTGTTTGATAGGAGAAAATGTTATTGATTAGGAGAGTATGCTCTTTTCCCATTGGGAAAATTAGAAATCTAGACCTCTTTTCAATGCCAATCCTCTTTACTTTCTTTATCCTTTAGTTGGGCCTGCCGGTGAGAAAAAAATCTCCTAGGACAACCCACGTGAGAATAAGGTGTGAGCCACACCACTCTAACTTATGTTAATAAAATTTACTCTTTCAGGCCAAAGCTTGGAGATTCGATTGTCATTTGAGCTTATACTTGGATCACGTCTAACTCAAGGGTGACCTAATAGTCTCAATCACATTTACGTGACCCCTTTTGTCAAGATGCTCTATGGGGCTATATGCCTCAATCATGCTTTCACGGATGTAGAGGATACGATCAAAGGGAGACCCATACTAGACACTCTAAGAATATAAGCTACCTGGTTCACCCCTGAAAGCTGATAATCCTTGTGCAAGGCAAAAAGTAATTGCTCCAAGATACTCATTATACCGTGCCCCCATTTACGTTTCAAACCAGATAATATGGTATCATAACGAGAGCTATTGTGTGCTTGGTGATAGCCATATTCTGATTAATATTTGGGTGTGTAACTAAGTTTATGAGCAAGTGATTTTCATTCTATGCCAATTTTGTAGGGATAGTGTGTGTTTGTACCCTTATAATAACAAAATTTTCAAAAAACAAACAATCCTTATCAAAACCATGAAAAAAAAAACTTGCTTTGTGTGTGTGTTACTAAAATTTGCATAATTCAAAACACCTTGCAATTATTCCAAAAATGGGTGATTCTATTCAAAACGGTAGTTAGTTCCTTTGCACAAAGATCTCAAGAAATTACTCCAAAATTTGCTCAAAAACATTGGTCCTAAAGCATTGTCCTTAAGTTATTGTTGTCTTGTTTGTAAAAAATGAAGTTCACTTTGTGCTAATTCATCTCAAAACTCACTTCAAAAGTGAAATTTCTAAAGACATCTATTTATAGTCCTAACATCAAAAAGTGCTCAAATCAAACCTTGGTTCCTAGAAAATCAAACTATTTGCTATTAGTTTCAATCAACTCACTACTTTTTAATTGGTCATATTAACCCTCTTTGTGTTTAGAGATCACTATCAAGGTCAATCTAACCTTCATCAAGATCTCAAACATAATAAACTACATCCACGACTTTTCATCAACTTTGACCAACTGTAAATTTAGTTTATTCAAACATTGAAACTATAGGTGATAGGTTGCTATTCTTTTCTAATCAAGTGTCATCTAATAATACATGTTTTGGAGAAGAAGTGGCCATATTCAACACATAGACATTTCAAATCATTCTCGAATACACATTGAAGAACAACAAGAACAAGAGTACGACCATTTTTCAGCCCCTGGAGCAAGTGATTCGAAAACTACTACCAACAACAACACTAACGACACCAACAATACCAACAACAACAAGAACAACATGGCTGGAATAAAAAATGAATGGGCTAATCAAACCAATAATGATGAAGAAATAACTGAGGAGTATATCAAAAAGGTCCAACAAGATGCAATATTCCAAAAGATCATGGGCAAAATCCTAATGGCGGATAAAGAAAAATACTTCATGCATCTAGCTTCAACAGGGATAAAACTACCACAAGATTTTGATGTGGAACAACTCAAAACACAAGAAGAGGAAAATCCTATGACTCTCCTTGTGAAACAAGTGGAATATTTACAAACTCAACTTCTTGACATGAAGAAATAAAAAGAAACCGTACCAAAGAAACACTCTATGAGTGAATTTTTCCCTATGCCATTTGATCAAAGCTTACACATGCCAGCATTTCCACCAAATGTGGACATACCCAAATATGACAAATATACAGGATGCATGGACCGTCAAGATCACATATAATATTTTTATACCCTAAGCATAGATTTTATTCATGAACAAACATACCTTATGAGATTATTCCCTCATAGTTTGAGTGGACAAGCAGCAGAATGGTTTTCTAAATTACCACATGGGATAAAAACCTTTGAAGAACTTGTGGAACGGTTCATGAAACACTATTCATACAAAATTCAACATCCTATTATTATGATTGACTTGTGCAAAACCAAACAGCAAGTTGGTCAACCTTTTATATCCTTTCTACAAATGTGGAGAAGACTTTTTGCACGATATCCTTGATTAATTTCGGAAATAGAAAAGATGGATATTTTTGTGAACAACTTGGTCACAGAATTAAATCATTATATCCAACTATAATGCATTCCAACATTTGAGAAAATGATTGAGCTGGGAATCAAAATCAAAGATATTTTGGTAAGGAAAGGTGGACTTAAAATATACAAAGAAACTAAAGGGTCTTTCAATCCAAACTACAATGGCAACCAAGATAAAACAAAGTTTTGGAACAAGAATCAGAATGTTATCAATGATGGAGTAGTAGATGCTCATAGCATAAAATTGTAACAACTAGCATTCAATTTATCTACTGCTACTCCTCCTAAGAATCCCACTATGGCATCTAATGTGCGGGTTAATCAAAGAAACAATTAGAAAAAACCACCTTTTACATATAGTCCTAAATGAATATTTACACCTCTTGGGGAGTCTTTGGAATCAGCATTACGGAATCTTGTCTCTCACAAGGTGGTCACATTACCAGAATCAAGACCATATGAACCACCTATTAAGCCTAAATGGTGGAATGATGCACACTATTGAGAGTACCATAGAAACAAAGGGTATAGAACAAATGAGTGCATGAAACTAAAACATTTGTTACAAGACTTTATTGACAACTAGGTCATTATAGTTGATGGTCACAAGCCAAATGAAGATCATACAACTTTCCAATCACCTTTACCTAACTATGAGAAAGGAGAATCATCCAATGCAAAAGGTAATCAAGTGAACTACAAATACCCTCATGACAAAACTATCAACATGTTAGAAGATGCCGATTAAAGGGTCAATGTGATCATTATCAAAGAAAAGAAAAAGGTCGAAGCTTCTAATGCAGTAACACAAGGACAAGCCAAAGTAGTCCTAAAAGGAGATTCTTCAAAACTTCCTATATCATCAGAACCCCAAAAAACCAAGAAAAATCCATCATCTCTCTCATCTAATTATATCTTGGTTGATCAATTGCAAAGAACTCCTACACAAATCTCAATCCTTGAATTGCTCAAACTCTCTCCATCACATAAAGAGATTTTGGAAAAAGCCTTGGTTGAAACAAATGTTCCTGACAATTTGGATATACATAAATTTCAAACCATGGTGGGAAACTTGACTACACTTCATTATTTATCATTTTCTGAAGAGGATGACAATTCCTTCAGTCACCCTCATAACATGCCACTACACATAGAAGTACTCATTCATAGACATTGAGTAAGATGAGTCTTGATAGATGGAGGAGCGGGTCTCAACATCTACACTCTAGGTTTGATCAAGGAATTGGGGTTCTCAGATGAACGTATTGATCCTAAGAAGAGAATAACTATAAAAGCATATGATGATGAATAAATATCATCCAAATGGATATTTATGTTGCCAATCAGAGTGGATCCTGTAGAAAGAAATTTGGTGTTCCAGGTACTGGATCTTAATCTATCTTACAATATTCTTTTGGGAAGACCTTGGATACATGAAATGCAAGTTGTCCCCTCTACTTTTTATCAATGCTTGAAATTGCCATATAATGGAGAGGAGATCATCATCCCAACTGACACAAGCTACTTTCAATCTTGTAACAATATATCTCAATCAAATGAATGGATGGTTCCATATAATAGAGAAGCTTCTCAAGAATGAATCCCAGAAAGTTGAATCTCCACATTGCTGCAAGAATTTGAAAAGAAACTAAAATTACATGATAATGGAATGGGAGAATACAAGATTTATCAAATACTCTCTATGACAACATTACCCTTATCTCCAAGATCACAAGGAAGACCATCATCCTCTATAGTGTCAGCAATTCCTAAAGTGCACACAAAGTTCAATGGAACCTTTGTAAAAGGCAAATCAGTGGAAGAAGAAAAAGAGGATGCTGAGGTGTTAAGTTGGTTATACAAAGACAAAGATGATTCTCATCATGATTTCAAGCATATTCAAAATACCACTCAACAATATGGACGTGGTCTACGTATCATGCAAAAAATGGGATATCAAGGAAAAGGACCTCTAGAAAACAATAGAGAGAGTTTGGTTGAACCAATCTTGACACAATTCAGAGATCCTAAAGAAAAAGAAGGAATTGGATATTCTGAAGAACCACAAATACCTCTCATTCAGGATGGGCCAATCTTTGATGAAGAAATGGAGGAATAAGAAGAAGTAGAATTCAAACAGAATTCATATGAGATGTTATTACATATTCATGATGACAATCCCCATTATCAAGGTGAAAGATATGTTCCTTCATTTTTAGAAACCCAAACAAATGAGGATGAAGATACAAGCATACCCTTTTTAGATAATCTAAACATTGATGATATTCAAACTACAATTCAAGAACATCATTCTGATGAGGAGACTGAGACACAAGAAAACCTTCATCCCAAATTGGAAGAAAGGGTCACACCTACTCATGTTCTAGACCCCAATCAGTCCATGGAAACATATTCTAATGAATATTAATGGGACTCATTCTCTAATTCCACCATAGATATAGAGATAGATGTCATTCATCAATATGAACCTCAGATGGAGAGAGGTGAAAGTTCCAATGCTACTGGTCCTTCTAACATGGACATAGACCCATAAGACATCGTGACATCCAACATTATTAATGCCAATATAGGACTATTGGTAGGTTCTATATAGTATCAAAACATCTTGGTAAATGCATATCTTAATAGAACAACACGTTAAGGGGGACAAAGCTTGGATATTCGACCATTTGAATTCGGTTCACAAAATATCGAAGATGACTCAAGTAAGAATAGAAGGGATCTTCTTGGTATAACCATTCTTTTGGAAGATACTATGATGGACCTTGTTGATCCATTCAAATGTGATGATCATAATTCCATCCTACATCTTGACATTAGAAAAATTGACCCAAACAATGATCTTCAACTTGTGTATCCTGTCTTAATTGACTGGACTCTATCTGAACCCATGGACATACCTATATTTTCTAATGACTATGATATCGCATGTTACCTCAATGCAATAGAACCTGTAACTTCTTCCACTAGTAATTTTGACGCTAGGGAGGATATCAAGTTTTCCAGTCACAAAAATAAATAAAAAATGGATGAAAGATCTGAGGGTGAAAACCATTTTGTGGCAGTCTTAGATAATGAAAACCTCACTGAGGCACTAAAGGATTGGAAACTTGATATCCTTCCTAATCACTCTCAGGTACGGTCTGCGGTGCTTATTGAACCAACTCAACCAATTAATCTTGGTACAGAGGAGAACCCACACATCATACACATTGCTCAATCTCTATCTGTGGAAGAAAAGGAGGCATTTACACAGTTTTTCAAAGAAAAGAAGATCAATTTTGCATGGTCTTATTCTGACATGCTGGGGCTTGATCCTGATTTGATTATGCACCATTTATCTATTGCTCCTAGGATAAAACCTGTCAAGAAAAAATTACAAAAGATGCATCCACACATTGCTCTTTTGGTAAAAGAAAAATTAGAAAAACTGTTGAAAGTAGGATTTATAAGGGCTAGTGCATATGCAGCATGGATATCTAATATTGTGCCAGAATCAAAACATGATAAATCCATTAGAATCTGCACTGACTTTCAAGATGTCAATAAAGCATGTCCAAAAGATGACTTTCCATTGTCGAGCATTAATGTCATGGTAGATCTTACAACTGGGTATGAGATGTTGTCCTTAATGGATGGATTATCCAGGTACAATCAAATAAAAATTTCTCCAGAAGACCAAGATAAGACAACTTTTACTTGTCCATGCGGAACTTTCTGTTGGAATGTCATGCCCTTCGGATTCCAAAATGTAGGAGCAACATATCAAAGATCAATGACAACAATATTTCATGATATGATGCAAAAAAATATAGAATATTATGTGGATGACACTATAGTGAAATCTCATCATCGTGAAGATCATCTACATGATTTAGAAAACAAATTAGATAGGATGGAGAAATTCAAACTACGCTTGAACCCAAAAAAGTGTGCATTCAGGGTCACCTTAGGAAAATTGTTAGGGTACGTAGTTTCTGCTAAAGGAATTGAAGTTGATCCAGAAAAGGTCAAAGCTATAATTGAGATGTCTCCACCTAGAAACATCAATCAGGTGCGATCATTACAAGAGAAGCTACATTCAATTCGATGGTTCATTGCTCAATTAGCTAATAAATCTCAACCATTCACTAAAATTATGCACAAAGGTATTACTCACAAGTGGGATGAATCATGTGAAACATCATTTAATCAATTGAAGTAGTATCTAGTGAGCCCACCTATTCTAATGGCTCCAATCATAGGAAAACCTTTGCTCCTATATGTTTCAACAACTAACACTTCACTGGGGGCACTATTGGCACAAGAAGATGAAACAATGTGCAATCTATTACATCAGAAAAACATTGGTGCAAAATGAACTTAATTACACACCAATTGAAAAAGCAGTGCTAGCAGTAGTATTTGCATCTCAAAAATTATGGCACTATATGATGGCACATTTGATCAAGTTGGTGGCTAAGATTGACCTGCTGAAATATCTCTTAAACAAAGCAACCTTAACTGGAAGATAGCTAAGTGGATGATGATACTAAGTGAGTTTGATATTGAATATGTTGAACGAAAAGATATTAAAGGGAAAGTTATTTTAGATCAACTAGCAGATGCACTGTTATTAGGTGATATCCCTTTGACTATTGATTTTCTAGCTAAATCCATTCTCATACTTACAGAGCATACTTGGAAGATGTATTTCAAGGGATCATTTACACAAAATGGTACTGGAGCAGCTGTCATATTCATATCACCTCAAGGATACACAATACCAAAGGCATACAAGATTTTATTTTCATGTACTAACAATATCGCGAAATATGAGGCCCTAGTAAATGGACTCAAGATGGCACTAGAGTGGCAGATAAGAATGCTACATGTTTATGGTGACTCCCTATTGATCATAAATCAAATCACTAATGAATATCAGACTAAAGATGATAATCTTCTACCATACAAGACAATGGTAGATGATTTTAATCGGTACTTTGTCGGCATAACATTTGAGCAGATTCCCAGGTTAAACAATCAAGCGGTTGATGCAATGTCTAATCTTATGTCTCTTATAGAGTTATTTGATAATCAAGCACACTATGAATTCCTAGTGGATGAGTTACCATATCCCTCTTATAACTGTCTCGATTCCAAGCTAGTTTGCCAACTAATAGGTTGTGATTCCCCTCATTATGGACCTATCCGGACTTACCTCAAATCCAATGTTTTACCTAAGGGTATATCCAAAAACCAAAAATGTAATCTTATTCATCAAGCTTCTAAACATGTTATCATCATGGATGATTTGTATTGTAGAGGTTTTGATGGTACCTTACTAATATGTTTAGAACTAGAAGAATCTAACAACACTTTACACGAATTCCATGAAGGTATTTGTGGAACGCATTCGAATGGTCTTATCTTAGCTAAGAAACTCTTGTGTATTGGGTATTATTTGCCTACAATGGAGAAAGATGTTGTCAATTTCTCAAAAACCTACAAAAAGTGTCAGATACATGGCAATCTTATACACGCATCGGCAAGGGAATTATTACCTTTTATCACACACTGGCCTTTTCAATAGTGGGCCTTTGATCTTATTGGTCAAATTTACCTATCATCCTCTAATGGTCACAAGTTTATTATTATAGAAGAATAATATTTTACCAAGTGGGTTGAGGCTATACCCTTAATCATGACAACAGGAAAACAAATCTCACTGTTTATTCTCAACTACATCATTTGTCGGTATGGTCTTCCTTCATCAATTATGACAGATAATGGTAAACAGTTCAAAAACAAGGATGTGACAGAACTGTGTGTAACCACCTAGATTTGGTCTGCTCTAACCATAGACCCTATTTGCCCTAAGTGTGATCATACCCCCAGTTATGTCACAATAATGTTATATTGGCATAATTCATTTTTAAATCAGATTTAATGTCCTAGGTGATTTTTATCACTAAATTATATTAACTACTACAACCATACAATTCAAATCAATTCAAACCAATTAAAAAAAATCAAATTCAAAACATGGCTATAGTATTTAATCATAAAGGAATTAAATAAACCTCAATATCTCTCATCACTTGCAAATGAACCCATTCCCCTAGCCTAATTAATTTAATTAAATTGGCTATAGTCCTATTCATTATTAAAAAGAAATTAAATAATTAAATAATTAATATTCCTATTTTTGAATGAATTAAAGAAGTTTTATTCATTTCATTAATATTCCTCTAAACCCAAACCTAACTCACTTCAAGCACTTTGACTCTAGGTTCTAACCTATCCCAACCCATTCACCCTTGCTAAACCTTCTTCTAATCCTAATCCCTTTCTAACCCACCTCCTAATGTTGTCACATTACATTAGGGAGTGATTAAGAACTCAACCCACTTGAGAAAGTCAACTTTCTCAAGCTTGATTTCCTTTAAGGACCAACTTGCCAAGTTGGGCCTTACATCGCTCCCCATGCCTCATAAATGGTTTCATTAATGTCTCATTAATGAAGATTATTTTATGCCCATCCCTTATTAATTCCCAAGGAATTAATGCCTCTTACACCTCATTAATGATTTTTTCAACTCCATTAATGCACCTTGTCCCCCCTCTCTCTCCTAGTTCTTCTATAAATAGAAGGTGTTTTTTAGCACAAATAAGCCCATAAGTTTAGAGCACAAATTTTTGCTTGAAACAACATTAAAATGACTTCGTTATCAAACAACTAGGGGTATGAAAATTTCCTTGACTAAGTCAAAACTGTTGGATAGAAGGCTTTGGTTGTCATAAGCTGGATATCTTGTGTTTCCTCATTTGAAAATATTCTTATTAAGCTCCTGGCAGCTTCATACTGGCTTTTGGACAACAACCAAGTTCAGAATCAGTATTATCAATCTTTGGATGACAACCAAGTTTAGAATTGGTATCTTTAAAATCTTTTATTGACCTTTGGATGACAACCAAGTTCAAAGTCAATTCTATCAGTTTAGTTTAATCAAGTGCGAGACTGATCTAATCAAGCATTTTCATTTGATCATGAGCGAAATTCTTGATCTTTCTGAAGTCAAAATCAAAAAAACTTTCTTTGAATCAATGCGCTGCTCACACATCAATTCAAAGAGGGGAAAATGTAACCACCTAGATTTGGTCTTCTCTGACCATAGACCCTATTTTCCCTAAGTGTGATCATACCACCAGTTATGTCACAACAATGTTACATTGGCATAATTCATTTTTAAGTCAGATTTAATGTCCTAGGTGATTTTTATCACTAAATTATATTAACTAATATAGCCATACAATTCAAATCAATTCAAACCAATTAAAAAAAATCAAAATCAAAACATGTCTATAGTACTTAATCATAAAGGAATTAAATAAACCTTTGTGCAACAAGTCCCAAATCACCCAGCATTTCTCATCTATATATTATCCTCAGGGAAATGGACAGGCATAGGCTAGTAACAAGAACATACTCAAGATTCTCATCTGAACTATCAATGATTTTGGTAGAGATCGACATGTCTAGATCAATCTGACTTTATGGGCCTGCTAAACAAGTATCAGAACCCCAACAAGAGCTACTCCTTATTCATTGGTTTATGGTGTTGAAGCAGTTCTTCCAATTGAGGTAGAAATTCCATCCTTGAGAGTATCTTTACGGGGATTAATCACAGATGATGACTATAGGGTCTTAAGATTAAAACATCTAGAACTGTTGGCTGAAAGATGCCAAGATGCCTTCAAACATTTACAAGGATATCAAAAGAGAATGGAAAAAGGCTACAATAAGAAGGTCAAACCTTTTGAGTTTCAAGTAGGAGACCTAGTGCTGCGTGAAAATACTAAAAATCAAAAACATAGAGAAAAGAATGGCAATTTTGAATCTAACTCATTAGGGCCTTTCATAATCACCACAATATTTGGCTTTGGAGCTTATTAGCTAGCTACCACTGAAGGAGATGCACTTCCTAGTCCTATCAACACCAATCATCTAAAGAGGTTCTATGCCTAAGATGTTGTCAATAGCTATGTACAGTGGAAAAGATTCTCAAAAATTCAAAAACAATGGAAAAAGTCCTAAAAAAAATTCTAAAAAGCAGAAAATTAGCTAGAAAAATGATTGTCCTGGTAAAAATCTGGCAAACAGGCGCTTGGGCAACATAAAAAAAAAGATTAAAAATACAAAAAAAAAAGATTAAAAATACAAAAAAAAAAGAGAAAAAGAAAAAAGAACAAAAAAATTGAAAAACAAAAAAATTGTACCTTGGTGAAAACCTAGCAAACAGCCACCTTGGTAGCAAAAATAGCATTCCTACAAATGGTGAAAACCTGGTAAACAAGCACTATTTCATCAGCTCGTTGCTCTGTCTATCAAAGCTTGGATAACTCTTTAGCAAGTACTTCAAGACCTTTGAGCTAACACAAGCCAGAATGCATTCCTAGCTGATTGACTCTATCGTTTACCTATCACTTTACCATGGTTTGGAATCTAATCTTATCCTTCTCAAAACTACTTCAAGGCAAGAAATTCACCAATGGTATTTATCAATACCAAATCAATCAATCAAAGGTGTTTTTCAACACCACCCCAATTAAACAACCAAACAAAGGTATTTTTCAATCCCACTGATCAAGTCGCATCTCATATAAAAAAACAAAACAGTGTTTCTTAAACACTCATCTTGTTATCAACATGATCATATTGAATCTATCAATCAGAAACACAAGCACAAAAATGATTACTCTTGTCCTATGCTTGCATGAATTTTGACTCCTAAGTAACTCTATGATGTATTCATACTAGAGACACACTGAAATATTTGGGATACTTTTCTTTGCATGACTTTTTGTTTTTTTATCAGATTTTTGCTTATTATACTTCTCTCAAGTGTTTTAATGATACTCTATTGAGTTAGAAACATAAAGACAGGGGGCATGATATTTTCTTTGATTTCTTCTTGTGATTGACATGGGTTTTTGAAAAGGTCTATGATGAAAAAATTAAAGCTACATGAATGGATCTAATTCTGAGACCAAAGCAAACACTTATGTTAGTTTGGGTTGCTATCTTTTATCAATTGTTGATTATCATATTTCTGAAAATGTTCCATGAGTCTTTGTACTAGAACATTGAAGAAAGCATATGGTATTTTCTTTTGTTTGTTATGTGTTTGTTAATGCAATTGATACTTAGGACATTATTATGTGCTATATCTTGATGCTTGTATAAAAATGCAATATCAAAATTAAAGCTCAAATTAGTATTCATATCATTAGAGTAAATTAATTATTCATGGTGGTTGTACTAAAATCAAACATTTTACATAAGTCATATTCATATTATCATAGTCACTTAAGCACTAGTGATGATTGTATGTACTTATATCCGAGAAAAGTGATATTCCTACTAACATGATTACTTTCATATCAGTGTTGGTTGTGTAAAAAATGGGGTACACAAAAAGCTCAATGATGAAACAAAAGCATAAAATGAATGACTTGAAAGTGGAAGCTGCATCTGCATTTGCATTTTAGAAATTTCATTTCATTCTAGGAGTTTCATATCTTTTATATCAAGTGACGATAAGAAAGGCTATCATAACACACATTCAAAAGAGGGAAAAGCAAACTTCAAACATTCAAAGATATCATTTCTCTTATGATTGAGTATTTTAAATCACTGAAATTAAAAAAAAAAAACATCATTTTGCATCTCCATTGCCTAAACATTAAACTTCATACATATGCATCCATAGCATTAATATAGCATCATATCTATGCATCAAAAACAACAAAAAATAAAATGCATCCATACATTTGCATCCAAAGCATACTGAAATAAAAAAATGTACTCATAGCATAATCATAATCATCTCATAAAGCATAAAATATCAGTGATAAAAGATACAATGAGATGAAAACATGAGAATGTCATCATATATCAAATAATGTCCATGAGATACATCATCCAAAAACTGAGAAAAGATGGTGCTAGATCACAAATACCTCAATACATCATCATCAAAATTGTAGATAAATGGCTCACAATCAATCAAGACTAACTAGCTGTATCATCCCTTAGTGGTCCATGAGGAGGAGCATCTGATCTACTTGGTCCATCACCCTCTAACTATGTTGCAGCTCATGAAAAAGGAGTGACTCTAGCAGTAGGATTTGGTACCACTAAAAAATATGCAGCCTAATAATAAGATGCTCTACTATGTTGTACTGCAGTATCTCTTTGTTCAACATCCAAAGCTCTATCCCTATCAGCTAGTTGAGCCTATAAAACTTCTATACAAGTCTGTAACTGGCCTCTCTCTCTACGAAGATGTGCAATCACTATTGCCTCTGTTGTACCCTATACTAGTACACCTATAGGTCTAGGCCCTGGTTCCTATACACCTAAAGGAACTATAGGACATGTACTCGAATGAGGAGGAGGAGTACTCATCTGTGGTCTAATTTGTGCATCTAGTTGAATACCTGTGCTACTTGATCTAGTGACCCTCGTCTGAGGTGGAACCTATGAAGTAGTCACTCAGGTGGAAGAAAACACCTATGTTGAGGAAACCTATGTAACAGGAATCTGAGAAGAAGATGGAATATGTGAAGAAGAAGGAATATGAGAGGATGCAGTAACCTATCATGTAATCGGTATCCATGAAGAAGCTACTGCTTGTGTAGCCATTGGTGGCATCGGTCCTGCAATATGGACTCTAACCTATCTCTGCTGATGACCATGACCTCTTCCAACACTATCATCACTACTACTAGAATGTCTATGAGTGTAATCCCTAACAACTCCACTACCTTTTTCATCATCTCCTCCATAATCACCCTCATCTACCATAGCAACCACTGCCTCATCAAGAGAGGTCAACCGAGGGAATGGATGCTGTGAAAAATATGCTATGAAATCAAGGGTCATACCTGCATCTATAATATTTGGATCCATCACCCATATCATAGGAGCTAATCGCTGATGATCAAGTACATCATGCTCATATACCAATCGGGGTCCCCACTGTGTCTTCTCATCTTGAGTCCTAGCATATGCTGCCATACCCTGGGGCATAGGTTGTGTCATGTCGTACTGTCGAAAGACACAAGTAACCATGAATGTCTCAACAATATAAATAGTATAGCCAATCAAGTATCTCTCTATACAAAAAAATGGTATCTCTCATCTATCACTCCTCCACTCCTCATAATCTAAGGAACCCAGATAACAACTGTCATATCATCTAATGCTCATATCCAGTACTCTAAGTTGCCTAGGTGGGGCTACACCATATCTCTGGCATACATGTACACATAAGGAAGTCCATCCTTTCAATATCTAGCTACTACTGGCCATGTAACTAGGATGTGCTCCAAGGCCCATATCTATAATAGTATCAAACCCATAGAAAATGATCTATAATGGCGATAGACCACCTGATGCAAATCATGATATAAGTGCGCAAGAAGACAGGTACCCAAGGCTAATTTACATGTACTCTGCATCAATGTTAATATGAATTTAGAATAGCTGAGAGGGGGGGTGAATCAGTTATCCTCAGGTCCTAATGTGCCCATATAAAACTTTAAATCAACTTCAACAACTCAGATCTTCCCGGTAGTAGTAAACAATAAAATTGTGTAGTTTACTATATTAATGGAATAAACTTGCAGAATCTTAATAGTAAAACACAACAATAACATTCACACATTTTGACACCATGATTTAACATAGAAACCCAATATGGGAAAAACCACCAGTAACATGCTACCAAAATTTTACTCTTCTGAAGTAATTCCCTATGAGGAGCCAACCCTATCAAAGGTTACAAAACACACTGTCAAATGTGACCTAGTTAAAGGATTTAATCACCCTGTTAGGAGTGGCCTTGTTAGAGGACTTAGAACATTCCAATCTAAATGTCACCTTGTTTAGAGGATTTATACATTGACTATTAGGTCTACCTAGTTAAAGGATTTCAAATGATACAATGGTTAGAAAGTAATTAGTAGGTGTGATCTGATTCATAATTACTTTGCAAATCCAGATCTAGTTTCAGCTCTAATGCTAATTCACTGAGTGGCCTCCATTCTCATCTCAAACTTTAGATCTGCTTGGAAATCCATCAAGCAATCTCTCTCTACTTATCTGTTCAGCCTTCTCTTCTTAGATCTTTCCAATCAGTCAATTAACCATGCAACACTTTGCATTTCACTCTGATATCTTAACAATAACCATAGTAGGTTATATTATACCTCTTCATTTAGGTTAGATAAATCTTTTGTCTCTTAATCAAGATCGTAGATCTTAGGTTAGGTCAGATCCAATGGATCTTTCCATCTTTACATTTAATTTACTTCTCCAATATAGTCATTAATTAACCATTGAATCCATGCACTAATAACGGTTTTCCGTGCATTAAATAAATATGGACCAACCTTAATTAATAAAGCATATCCCAATAAAATCAATTATGTCGGCCATAGATCTCAAATCTCATCAATAAACAAAATACTGATGCCTGACATTTCATTGTCTCCCTCAACATTTCACTGGTGCTCGACATCATCTTTGCTTTGCAGGGAATCACCTTTTGCTTTGCTCAGCATCGACTGTGCTTTGCTCGGCATTGACCTTCCTGTGAATTGTCAGTGCTAGATAAACAATGTATCACTTTGCCAAAGTGCCAGATGATCAAGTACCCTGGTTTATACTCATAACTCAACCATTTCTTTGGTCTTCTTGTTATCCCATTCTTTTCAAATCTTCATCA